>JAPDSC010069820.1:66018-97001 GCA_026290005.1 Latrodectus geometricus
TTTTTTTTTGAATTCTTCATTTTCTTATATATTATTCTTGATAATGAGGTCACATTAAAAATTAGGAATATAATTACAGATGATAAATTTCAAAAATGAATAATGACTTCTTTAAATTGAAAATATATTTTTACGAGAGTATTGAGATAAAAAAAATATCTGTTATATAGAATTTTCTTTAATGGAAAACTGAGGATATTTTTATAGTAGAATTAGGTTTTTCTTTTCAATCAAAATACTAGTTTGACAGAGAAATTTAAAGAATTTGTCGAATGATGATGAATGGATTTTGATCTTGTTTTAATAAATTCTCTATTGATTAAAAAGATATATGTCACAATATAACAGAACAATTTTCTCTGTATTTCATACAAGTTTAAATCATAGAGCTACAAATACCTATTTCGAAATTCATTGTATTTTGTCACACAAAACATTAAATTCTTTTTAAAAATGATTGGCTTATATTTTAAAGAGATTCCATCTTCCATTGAAAAAGGTAAAAATCGACAGGTGAAATAAGGATAAATATATTTTAAAAAATTTAAAGATCTAATATCGATTGGGTTTTAATATGTGAACTACTTTGGGTTGAACTACAAGTTTGTATTAACGATTTTGTTTACCTTCGACCTCGTTCGGACTTGAAGGTCCCCCCGTATTTTGGCCGGGAACCAATCAGATCAATGATCTCCGGAATGCAGCTAGCAAACACCGCCTACCATTGGTCGGGAGAAGACACATGACGTGCAAGACGAGGAAGCGATGATGACGAGGTGCACACGTGCAGACATAGAGAGGAAAGAATAGAAGGAAAGAAAGAAAATTGTTCTCGTTTTTCTTTTAAGCTTAAAAGACTATCAAACATCAACACAATCCACAAAACAATATTTAGCAACAGGTTTCTTGCTCTCCATAAATTGGCTAAGCACAAAATAAATCATAATTGCTCTTTGAACTTGATTTCTTGAATGCAAATTTATATGTGGAATTACCACTCTAGAAAAGTATCAAATATGTTCTTTGCCATAGAAAAATATATATGCGAAGAATTAAAAACACATTATCCTTTACATAAATTATTCAATATTTTATCTTGAAAATTAAATTTTTATTAATAACATGAGAAACTTTTAACAAACTTTGTGAAGAAATTTCATTTGCAATGAGATCGTTATTATGGCGTTAATTTTTATGCATTATTTTATAAATTGTGAAGTATCAATTTACCATCCAATATATTTATGATTCTTTCAACTACATTAATTTTTGAAAGGTTTTTTGTCGATCTTTAAAACATGTTTTGATGTAACTTTCATTTAGACACTTAAGTACTTGTAAATATTTTCAATCAATACTATGAAAAAAAATATTAGTTGTGAAAATCAGAAAAATTTTCTGGATAAAAACAATTCTGTTAGCACAAAGCTTGCGGAAGTATATTTATTAAGTTTATAACCAAAAATAAAATGACAATAGAATATTTTATAAGAGGTTCATTGTTGTGGTAGAAAAACTGAATTTTTAATCACAATTTGTACACCGATCATTAAGCAAAAAATATCTAATTTAATTCACTTATTCTTCTAAATGATGCATGGTGGTTTTGAAAAAATATCTTTCAATGAATATTTTAAATTCTTTACTATCCTTTTCCTTTTCAAAATAAAATACTAGAAAATTTGTCATTAAAATGTTTTCTCAAACATTTAACAAAAAATCGTAATGTAAATTTTTTAAAAAATTAAGTTCAATGTTTTATGAAATTTCATGGGCTTTTAAAAATTCTATTTCTTTGCTCTGTTAAAATTATTTTGAGGGCAATAAAAATGAAATCTGTATTAATTATGATTATCAATGCTATTTAGAATTGTCTAGAATATATTTTAATAATTCTTTTGAAACTTTACTTTTTATTCAGAAAATTTTTATTAAATAATAAATTTTTCATTCCTGATATTTGATGCCTTAATAGCCTATTAATATTTCTATAACTCAAAGTTTTATTGATACCATATTTTGAAAAATTAGGAATGATGTATAATATGTGACATTACTAACATTCTTTATAGAATAAGTGCATTTTCGATTATCCTTAAGCACATTTGCTAACATTTATTATAATTTGACATCTTATTTTGCACTACTAAATTTTTACAAAGAAATGTAAAACGAAGTGTACGAAATTTCTTACTGTGAATATTTTGTTATGAATCATTCCAGATAATAAAAACAAAAAATCTCTTGAATGAAATTTACAGTCACAATAAATTTTTTCCACTAATAAAAGTTTTTAAAAGATGTCTGCTACTTTTAAGAACTTATGCTTGAAATTTATGAATAAAATTGACTTAGCGTTTTAGATTAAATAACTAATAAACAGGTGTAAAAATGTGGGTATTATTTTCAAAAATAATAATTAATTGGAATATTAACTATTAATATTTTTATATTCTACCTGTTGTACTAGATAAATGCGGTTAAGTAAATTAGTTCTAATAATTTGCACAATAATTTGTTAATTTTAATTAAATGCTACATTTAAAGTGAAATTCAGATGAATATTTTTGCTACGTAATTAGCTGTTTAAAATTTCATATATTCCATTTTTCATTCTTCATATTCAAAGAGCAATCATAATTATAACAGCCTAATTCGGGTAAACACTTACATTCCCTCAATATAGATAGCAAGAATTCAACCAAAAAGATGATTTTAAGCATATAGTAGTACATTGTAATCGGAAAATGCAAAATATTTTTGTGTTAAATTATTTTTCAAAACTTAAGAATTTTCGATTAATATTTAAATTTTTTCATCCAACTGTCAAATCTTATTATTAGAATTCATTACTCTATTGAATTCCTATTCTCTTCATTTCTATTGAACAAACGAAGAAGAAAATTAAGAATGTGTGACACATTTTTTTAAAACTTTTTAAGAGAATATATTGGACAAAACAAATTTTAACGTAGAACGTTCATAGCACTTTAAATTTGTGATACAATGCATAACAAATTATGAAAATTCCAAGTAAATTCTAATGTGATAATTTCAAACAGAAAAATAGTAAGCTGTAAAAAGTTATAATAATTTAGGAAGTTCCAAATAAGTATTTAATATTTATTTATCTTTGCTGCAAATTAGCCAATTGCTGAAAGTTGCAATGAATATTTTTTTAACATACGCTGTGAATTACTTTCCATGAAGACTTTATCAAAAGGAAACGATATTTAGGCATTGCAAAGGAGAAAACTCTGAAAAATCCCTGAATCTATTACAATAAACATACATATAAAAAGCAAAAATGCTGCTTTTCAAAGGTGACTAGTAACAAAGATAAAACGCTTAACTGTGAAAAAAAATGAGGTACAGTCACTTGACCACGGTGTAATTTAAGTCCGATTCTTGTTTAAAATTTAAATATTAAACAATAAGAACTATAGTTTTAGGTATATTTTGTATAGTTAAGTAGTTGTTTTAACGTACACTTTATGCTTAAAATCTTCTCTTTGCAAGCCCCATCATTCACAATAGACAGAGAAAGTAGAAGAGGTGAATAGTAAGAAGGAACAGAGCGAGCAACAGTGGTACAGGCGAGAGAACGATGACACCTTTTTTTTTATTTTAGCTGACCAAATACACGTTATACCTTTTTCCATATTCACGTCTGAATTCTCCGCCATACTTAGGTCTAGTTCCCACTAACTCTAGGATCTCTGGGATGCAACTGGCAAAGACGGCCTAGAAAGTTTGTTACAAATGTAAGAAGTAATGATAGTGCCTCAATTCTGTGCTTAAATACTCAAATTTTTGCGAAATTGTATAGAGTAAACATCTGTATAAATAAAATTTATTCAAAAAGAAAATAATGGCTTTTTTAAGTCTTAGAAGCTTTTTCTTTTGCTTTATATTGAAGCATCTAATAATACCACAATATTACTTTTAATGTTTCAGCCATAATTAGTTTCAATATTATTAATATGTTGTATTCTGCAGAACTGCATATCTGAAAATATATAAAAGCAATTTAACATACTTAGAAGGAAAAGCTACCATCAAAGCTAAAAATATAAATACCCGTTTAATAATGATAGGTTTCACATACAAAAATTGTGTGCAAATTATTTTACTTTTGTAATGAATTGAGTCATCATCACTCATAAAGGAATCTCAACCAGGCGCTAATTTATATAAATATTCATCAATGAAGAAATTAACAATAAATTTTTAATCGTTAAGAATTTCAATATTCAATTTCAGTTCGATTTAATGCTTTGCTAGAGGAAAACCTTGTTTAGTAAATTTTTTACTATGACAAAAGTTTTCTAGCATTCATAAGGAAATTAAGAGTTATGTAATGTTATACAGATATTATCAGAAGTCAAATTACAAATATTTATGTATAATATAATTGAGTATTCTTTAAACCTTCAAAATTGGAAAATAGAAACTTTAAAATAATAAATTATAAATTTTACTGTCTTGAGAAATATTAAATAAGGATAAATATGTTGCAATCAAAATTATTATACATAATTTCCAAAAATTAAAAAAAAGTCACAAAAATAGTGTGAATACTCAAATTGTTACACGTAAAACATAATAGAACTAATCCACTTTACATAACGCGTAGAAAAATAACAAACATCACCAAAATGAATTACCAGGGCAATTAATGACATATATAAATTAGTGCATTTATTAACTCACTTTAGAATAAGGAGTAATCACTTTAAAATAAGTCCATTTGATTCCAAGGAGCAATACAGCATAGGATATAATGAGTACTGTTATCAGTAATGCATGCGATCTATCGCCCAATTAAATGAGTATATAACTACATACTTTCCTGATGAGTCCTAACTATGAATATACTTCGAATTCAGTTAGAATGATCAATCTAATTATTCTATGATTCAAAGATAATACCATTGAGATGATTCTGAGGAGTGTACAATTTAATACATTTTTATTCGACAGGAAAAAATAATGATTAACATGAGAAATAAGATTTTCTTTCTGTAGATATAAGCCTTCTTTAGTTTGGGAATATGTGAAAGCTAGATTGTAGTGTCCATCCAAAGATATATCACCTAAATTGGTCTTTCAGTGGTTGCGAATGTTTGATAAATGAACATCTGCTACTTTCTCTTCAAAAATTAAAAAAAAAAAATCTGATTGCTTTCCTCGTCATTTTAAATTTTTACTCATTCTAAAAAAAGAATTAGCTTTTCATTAATCAGAGCAATATAATGAATATGTGTTTGGGCTTACCTCAATTATCATTATTTTAATATGAGGTGAGAATCATATATAAATCTGTTCATTTCAAATCCATACTTTCTGCTCAGGGTAGACACTTATAAAACATTTACAGTAGCTGCAACAATGAAGGATTTGAGATGAATTCAAGTGCGATTCCATTATTTCATCATGTACTTTAAAATATCATTTATCAGTGCTCATCATAGCGCCTTCTCTTACTTTGATGCCGTGAAGAACGTAGACTATTAACTAGAAGTGCTGTAAGATATTTAAATTTCCACATAGAAATGATTTTGGAAGGAATTTTCAATAAGTAGTGAGTTGAATTTATATGACACAAGACAGAAAATTCGTAGAATCTAGACTGACTTGGCTACATTTTCTAGTTGCCAAACTCATAGGATGAAATTGTTATTACACTCTAAGAACCACTGAAAGATTTTGTGAGTAGGTGAACTGTGTGAATTTGCTCATTTGCCTATTTTTGCCTGACTTTGAAGGTCTCTATTTTTCCAACAGCTCTCCAACTAACGAATTATGTCTCGATTACAAGTGAACATCCTGAATTTTTCATTACAATATGTATAGAGAAACTTTCTGATTTCAAACATATATTTTTATATTTCTGACAAATGATGCATTCGAATAGCGGAACTAAAACTTGTATGACATAGTTTCATTTAATATCTCTTTCTGAACAAAATCTTAAACTTCATATAGACCAGATGAATTTACATTTGAATGAACTATCCTTATTTTTGTGATCTTTCTTTAGTTTATGTGATTATTTCACTTCCACTTACTTTTCCTAAATGCTTACTCATGATAATGAATCGAAAATGAATAATTAGTTTTAGTATTTTAACATTAATATTATTTTATTGGAGCATATCTAAACAAAACTAATGCTTCTTATGTGAACATACATGCTTAAGACAAATGACTCACCAAACCGACGAGAATAAAAAACACGATGAAGGCCCGCCCCAAGGACGTTTGACAGTAGATATCTCCGTAGCCGACCGTAGACATGGTGACAATCAGGAAGTATACGCACTCCCAGTAGGTCAGGCTTTGTGGGTTTACGAAATCCAAAGGATCTCCGGAGTTTTCTAGCTGTAAAAAGAGGAAGCCAAAAATGTCATCTGATACTAATTCTAACTCTACTGATTCTAAGTAAATGTTTAATTTTCACAACTGCGTACAAAGTTTATTGCAGCTGTCGCCAAGCTTTTTTACCTCACGTACATATAAATTGATAATTTAAATCACTTGGACTACTAATAAGATTTTTAAAGTGTTAAATATATTTATACAAATTGTGATCTAAGTACACATAAAATGTACCCATTAATTGTAACCAAATTATGAAAGCTTTATTAATAAACCATTATAAAATAAACAAAAACTGTATAAAATACAATTAAAAATGTTTTAAATGCATTAAACTTTTAGCATTTTACTTTCCTAGTGGTGTGGATGTTCCTCCTTACTTAAAATAAGTTATAGATATTTGGATCCACTGTTTTTACTCAAGACGGAGAACTCCATTTATTTCAAACTGAGATTGGTACCATGTTTTGATGGCTAAGAAAAATGAAAAGGCTTTTTCATATAAATTATCTGTGGAGAATTTAATCAGAATTTTTATCACCTGTTCACTAAGAAAACGGATAAATTTTTATGGAAAGCCAAGATCTTGATAAGGTTGAATGAAATTTAAGTTTGAAAATTTTATCGGATGAAAGTCAATGAGGTTTTTTCTAGATGCATTTTTAAACTATTATACTGAATTTTTGCTGCACAAGGATATATTATCCACACATTAACCACGTCTGGAATCTTCTTTCTTTAAGTAATAACAAGCAAAAGATTTTGTAAGTGATTCCAAGAGCTTTTTAACAAGGGTTATTACTTGCTGGTTAACATCATTTTCCGTTAAGTATTCATCAAAATTAGTAACATCGTCTTCAACCAATCGCGTTTGCCATAGTAATATTCCCGCAAGCCCACCATTAAATCATTCAATAAATAAAAATCAATTAAAAACTGAAATCAAGAAAATATTTTTGGGGTTCGTTCTTGAAACTGCTTCTTAGGGTTTTGAAGAAATATGGTATATAAGGTCCAATTTTTTAAAAATTTTAAAAGCAATAAATGTTTTTCCAAATATTTTTAAATAAAGTGTTAATACTCTGTAAGTATCAGAAAAACTTAGTCTCTGATTTTGTGTTAGAAAATAATAATAATAACAATTTGAAAATTATTTTGTCACTGTTTTTATAAAATACTTTTAAATATTATACTTAGTATGTTATAAATATCTTTTATATATAAAATAGCTTAAAATTTCTATATGAACTTTTTTATGGTATCCCATAATATATTTAAAGGAAGAAGATAAATAATAAATGTGC
The DNA here is from genome assembly GCA_026290005.1 of Latrodectus geometricus. NCBI lineage: Eukaryota > Metazoa > Arthropoda > Arachnida > Araneae > Theridiidae > Latrodectus > Latrodectus geometricus. Next base: position 73,704 of record JAPDSC010069820.1, read on the forward strand.
ATAGGAATAAGCAAGATCTTTGAAAATGTACCTAAGCAATTTGACACAAATTATTGAAAGGAAGTTTATATTTTTCATTAAATATGAATTGGAATGCTTATGTGAGCTCTAAACTAATATGGTTTGTCAAAACTACAATTTATTTTGAAATAAGTATCAATTATTTAATGTGTTATATTTATAACACGTTATTACAACAATAAATTCCCGGTTATCCGCATAATTAAATATCTTAACTACGTTGAATTATCCACAAAATCATGAAGAAGAAAACAAATTAATACACATACGCATTTGAGCAATTCATCTAAATAATAATTCACATATTTATTAATTTAGAAATTCATTTCTAGCAAATTTATAGATTAACTTCCTAAAGAAAAATAATTATAAATGCATATTTCTCTTTAAAATACTTCTTTTTATTAAATATCGAATTTGTTTTTTGAATTTAGGCATCGTGGGTAATCAGAAGTTATGTCTTATAAAATAACTAATTTATTTAGAAAAACAAGTATTGAAAATCATATTACTATCCTTTATTGTATGAATTACTTATACTAAATGTATTGTGGTGAACTAGTTAGGAACGACATTGCCTTCGTTATTGAAAAATAACGTGTTTTATACCAGAGCTAATTGAAGATCTGTAATGTACAATATAGGAGGCTCGAATATTTTAAATTGCTTTTCGTTGAAAAGTCCAGAAAATACAATGATTCTTTTGGGTAGTGTAGGCCAAGTCTAATGGTCTTTCATTTGATAACTGCATAAATAATGAAAACCTTCACACTTTCTCAAAGTCGATGGCAAACGTTCCGATGCCTCACTTTATAATGTGCAATCAATCCTGCCCCTTGTATGAAAAAGGATTCTGGGCATTGAAGAAATTTTTATATCTTTGAGATATAATTCTTGAAACTTATTTACTAAAGTATTTATTTTCCTCCCGAGTTTCTTGAAGATCATGAGAGTTCTCTCTCATTCTTCAATTATGTCTTTATTAACTAATTTGAACAGTCATTTACATCTTTAGCAATCTTAAAAAGGATAGATTTTAACTATTCACATTGGAGTCTAACACTGTGAAGGATTACATAATTGACTATTGTGAAGTCATGTAAAATACTATGAGAAACTCACCAGGTGAATGACACCCGCAGCTGTCAACCATACACTGATGACAATAGACACCAGTTGAGCCAGGCGAATCGAACTGCTGGTCTTTAGAACATTCAAATATTGAAGGATGTCGGGAACAGACATAAGGCGAAGCGCTCGCAAAAAGCGAAGGCCTAAAATAAATGGTCATAAAAAGAGATTAGATATACATACAAATCGATTTTTTATTTATCATTCCATTTAATGTGAAAAATAATGGCTCCTAATCCTTTGAAGTTTAGATACTGCTTTCAATAGGTTATAAGCAGCTAGAGATGTCCCCCTCTTAATTTAATACACCTAAATTGAAAGAATGAAGGTACTATTGCAAATAAATACTTATTTATACTTCACGCATAAAGTTATAAGTATCATCTAATTTAATATATTTTTAAAATTTTTTATTGTGTTCATATTTATGTTGATTATCTTTCATTAAATCGACCAAATGTGCGGTTTAAAATGATTAGAAAACTCTTTTCTCTAAGCTACAAGCGCCAATATTTTTCACATGCAAATTAAAGATGATTTGAATGTTCTGTTAGTATAGTGTAAGGTATTTATTGATGATTGGGTCTATTAGAAAAAGTTGGAAAATAGATTTATAATACCATTGAATGTTTTTATGGGTATAGGAAATAAAAACTGATACACATTTAATTAGAATAATTTGGGTTACTAAGCATGATTAAAATAAAAATAAAAGAAAATTGAGAATTTGAAAAAGATTTTATTTCTAATTTTTGAGATTTTACAAGAAGCTGCATTTCTTTCAAGAAGTTTGAATAAAGGCTTTAGTTTAAAAAATAAACAGACAACCCTGAGAAAAAAATCGCTCAAATGTATTCTGAAAAAAAAATAGAAGAGAACTTTTATTTTATGTATTTATAATACTACTTAAAAATAGCATAAGAATAAAACTATTTTTTATTTATCTGGTAGCCGAATGGTTAGCACTCTGGCATTCGATTCTGCAATTCGTGAATTTGGATGGCACCACGAGTTTAGTTGTTCGTAGAGGTTCGGAGTTTACTTTGAATATCTGGTCTTATTAACTCTTGCGTGCAAAATAGTTCAATAGTCATGTGCAAAATTGTCGATTGTGGAGTGACAAGCAAAATGCTATTTTTAAGTTCCATTGAATAACATAACAATTGATCTCAAAGTGATTTAGTATTGCGAAAGTTAAAAAAAAGGAATTACACTTTTCAATGAAAGGATAGTTTAAATAGTCATTTCCATTTTGAATTTTTAATCATAAAAATTACATATCTAGGAATTTTAAATAAAATAAAATGCAAAATTTTATACAGAAATTTATTTTATTATAATTAAGAATAATTAATAAGAAAATGCTTTAAACAGCTAAACATTTTTTCTATTAATTTAAAATAAATTTTTAGTTCTTAAAATTAAAAAGTTATAATTGCTAAAGATGCAAACAATAAATTAAAAATTCTCAATAAAAATTTAAATATTTTGTTTTAGAAACAAAATTTGATTAGAATTGAAATAAGTCTCAATTACTTGTAAGATAATTATTATAATAAAAATATTTAATGGTAGATATTATTTTGAATGAAAAACCTACCAATCCATGTTCTATCCAGATATATTGAAACGAAGGACGGTGGAATAGTGAAGTAATCAACAAAGGAATATAACTCCAGCATAAACCACAGCTTGTCACTCGCAGCTATAAACTGTATAGTAAAAATGGGAATGCATATATACATAAAACATTATAACAAATTAAAAATAAAATAATTTTCCATTTAGTAAGCATCATAAAAATTTTTGTAAAAGAAAATTCCAATTAATATAAAAATCCCTGTATAATACTTTTTATGACAAATTTTATGACAAATTGGAGTATAAGTTTTCATGAAGTATCGTCTAATATTAAAATAAGCGTTTTGTTAAAAATGTGCATAATTTTTTTATTAAATTATGTAATAAATAAGATTTTTATATCGATATTATTTAAAAATGTCATTTTAAATTGTTTTTAGAATGAATGTATAATATAAATTTGTTTTAGAAAGTATGCTTTGATAAAATTCTTTAGTTCCTTACAAAAATTATTTGAATTAATTAATATTAGGAATTTTCTCCATAAATTTTAAGTAAAGATAAAACAATTAATGTTTTTTTATTTTACATAAAATTTATTTAATATTTTTTTATATTAATTGTTTATTAACAATATATAATAAATACTTTATATTAGTTATTCATTTTACTAATTATAAATGGTCACTTTCTTACCGTTTTACCTAGATATATCATTAAACTACAGCTTTCCTAAAATTTGAAAGTGTAGAAAAAGTTTTTGTGTTATTTTTTAAATTAGTATCTTCCAATATTTCAATATTTCAAATCACAAGAATATTTCTAGGATTACTCAAATTTTTTTATTTAATAATTAATTTCATTTAATAATTAAATTTTTAATAATTTTTAAAATGCATAGTTTTTTGTTCATTTACATCACATGTTAGATTTTCAATAGTATGCTCTAATGGTAACTTCAATCCTTTCAAAAACCCCAGTTATAATTATAAAATCATGAAATTTGAAAAAAAAGGATCAAATTTTTCAACACATAAATTATATTTCCCATTAAATTGCGAATTTTTTTTATAGTATTTCAGTTTTCAATTTAAAAAATGCATATAAAATATCATTTATATGTGCACTCATTATATTTGATAATGTATTTGCCTCAAGCTTCTATCGCAATTTAACTTTATACATAAAGGATAATATTATCAAAGCTTCAGTGCGTCATAATATTATACAAAATTAAGAGACGATTCAAGAGTCATTAGGACATCCTATACTTTTAACAGTTAATGAGATTTTCTAACAGTTAATGAATTAAAATATTCTCTAGCAACTATTATTTATCAGAAGCATCGAACCATTGTTTTGGATATTGAATGATATTCATATACCGTATCATATGTTTGAAAAGAAGAATTGGATAATCGACTCCGTTTCACAACAAATGGGAAACCTCAATCCACATATTTTCAATTCATTTTTAGATGTCTTGTCACTTGTCACAACTTGATGTATTTTATATTGCAACAATCACAATAAAAGATATAAAAAAAACCTTCAGTTATCTTACGTCAAAAATTCAAACAAAATGGTCTATTTAATTTATTTCTATTTTATATCATAAAAAGTGTTGAATTTTACTTTGAAAGAAAATTTTTTCAAATATTTGTTTAGTGATATAATTTACTGCATGTAAATCTAAATACTTTCTATGCACTATTTAAACAAATTAGAAATAATGAGATTTTAATGAAAACTTTTGAGATATTTTGATAAAAAATTATCATTGGAGAAGAAAAAATGGGAATTAGTTTAAATTTGTTTTGCATTAAATATTGTTTTAAATTTTCATTGTTGTTTGCATTTTTTAAAAATAGTTTTCTTATTTAATTATTTATGGAACTTCTATGAAATGAAATTAAATATTTATTAAATCGTACCATTTATGCTTTACATCCAAAATTACGTTGAAATAAGTTTTAAGGATTTTTTTTAAAATTCTTTATACTTCAAGAGTTATTCTTTATATTCTTTATATTCTCAAGAATTGTTTTTCTGGACAATCTTTTATATCAGAACAATTTTCAATAATTTAAGAATGGATTAGATAATTGTAAAATATCTTCAGGTATATCTTACTTAATAAAGATATAAATCATCTTTTGAAGTTTTAACCCCTTGCCTGCCGCGGGCGTATATATACGGCTTTCGGAAGTACACTTTTATGCAATACTCTGCTATTAGTAAAGCTTGACCCATGGCTTTGGAATGCAATAGAATGTCCTTGAGATTGTTTAAAATATCTGTTGTGATGATTTTACTTCTATTTCAAGCATGCCTCTTCTTTTAAACCGATAAACCCCATAACTGGGATCGCCTGCGTGAAAACGGTGGCACTGGGGAGCTAATCATGTGAGTTTTCCTTGGCAGTTAAGGGGTTAATCAACAAAAAGCTTTTCTAAATAATTATAATAATAATTTTTTATTTTTTATCTGCATATTTAATTGACATTTTTTTCTTCTTAGCTTGAATATATGACTGTACTAACTATATTATAATGCTTGACTTATTTCTTAAGCAGCTTGGAAGATTATGATAACTTAAATGAAACTTTAAAGGTAAATTTTAATTTTTCACATTAGAAAACTTATTCTTATACTTAGAAATGATTCATGCCCTAAGATATTAATTTTCCAAATAGAATTAAGGATTTATTTATTTTGCTTTAATTTTTTGATAAAGATAACTCATAGTCCTTAAAATCTTTTTTGCAACGTTAAAATAATAAAATATTTAAATAATAAAACATTAACACACATACGTACATACATAAATACATACACTTTTTCATAACTATAACTTCATAACTTTTTAATAATAAGACTAAATTATGAAAAAGTTGGATGATATAAGCGAAGATAGTTAAAATATTTAGAGAATAATTTTACTTGATCTTATGTCTCTTGTTTTATTCTCTCTTAACTTCCTCTAACAAAGGCTAATTTATTGAAAAATGTTTGATTTTTTTTTAAAAAAAAAAATACAATTATCTGAATTATCGACTTATTAATGCAAAATCTATTTAAGTTTTTAATCATAATTTTTGTGTTTATTTTATGGGAACATCAATGTGATATTTAATTTTCTTGTTTCTTATGCACATTTTTCATACTTACACGTATAAAAAAGTAGACCATAAAAAATATATTTAGCGCTAAATCTATCTGTTGGGTGGTGTTGGTTGCCCATGATTGGCACATCTCAACTCCATCTCTAAAAATAAAAGAATTATTGCTGTTTATGAGTATATCAAAGTTTAGGAATTTAGAAAGCTTCAAAATCCTTAATTTTTTATTGCTAATGAATTTATTTTAAAACATTTTTCAAGCAAATTTTTTCATGTATTTTATAAAAAAGTTTACTTAACTCTAAATTATTTATCAGATAACTATCTATTTTATCTTAATTCCATGTATTTTGAAGCTTCCTAACAAATTACAAAAAGGTATGCAGAATTATATTGAAAAGCACACATCGATGATTTTTGGATGTTATGGAAGGAGGGCCAACACTGCTGCACAGAACATATAGAACATGCAGAAAATTGCTAGATTTTCACGACATAGAACAGCCGACAGAAGCGTAAACAAATCCAGCTCTAACATGCTTCTGACAAATATGTAAAACATTATGCCATTAAAAAGTAAATTAAATATTACTATTATTCCAATCTCATTGTGTGAAATATCTAAAATAATCCTACATAATCTCTCTATATCTAGAGAATTGAGAAAATCTACCTAAATATGTAAGCTTCTAGAGTTTAAATTCGTTTATATACTTCAATTTTGATCTAATTTGATTTAAAATTTATTTAAATAAAAAAATTAAATTTTAATAAATCTAAAATATGTGCAGATTTTATTTTTCAAAAAAGAAAAACACTATTTTTTTTTTTTTTTTGTCTAAAATAGGTATAAAAAATTAAAATAACATTTTAAAAAAACTATCCAACGGTTACTCAAATTACATTTGCACTTAATTTAATCATATACTCGGAAAACTGAAAATACTTTATTATTATATATTTTGTATAAAGTCTAAATTTTACTACATTGATATAGGAAAAATGTATTAGACATGAAACTTCAGTATAATATTATTCTGAAATTGATTCATACTAAAAATCATTATTTTTAATTTAAATGTTTTATGAGTTTAATGATAAAATAGTTTTGTAAAGATATTTGTGATATAATTATGTAAAAATCTTTCTAATAATAATAATTGATATTTTTTCGAAAACTTTTTAATTAATTAAAAGAATTTTGCATTTGTATCTCATCTATGTATAGCTTATAAGTATTATCTTCAAATTTAATTTCAGTTCTGCATTGAAATAACATAGAAACATTTTGAGTAATTATTATTTAAATTTTTTCACTTAATTCGAGGTGCTAATTATTAGCGAATATATTTCTTTACTGATTAAAAATAATATCACACCTGCTCTAAATTATATATAAAAAGCTGTTAAAATACTTTACTGGCACATCGAAAGCTATAACATCAAATTTAAGAAACATTAATAAATATTTGTGTGGGATAAACACCGCATGCTTAACGCCAACACAAGCAAAACTAACAGCTAACAACTAACATGCATGACACATCAATAGCAGGGAAGGTTTCATTTTTCTGTCTGGTATTTTTAATAAAATTAGTAAGCTATTTAAAACTTTGATATATTTAAAATGTATTTGTAACTAATAAGAAATACAAACATTTTTATGTTCAGTTATACCTAATTTAATAATCAATTAGTTTACTGAAAAATGCAAAGAACTGAATATAATTTAAGGAATAGACTCTTTTTGAAAATTTATTCAACAGATGCAATAATGAATGGTGGAATAATTTTCTTATACAAATTTTAAAATGTATCAGTTAATGCTTAAATGCAGGTTTACAATTTAACCGTATCATGTTTCACTTTATCTATAATAGTATAATGTTACACAAGAGTGTTCATACATTTATCGTTATTAAACTAATAATGTTTTGTACTTGAATTGTAACTGTCAAAAAAAATTATAATATTTCAAAAATATTGAACTTTTTATTAAAAAACTCTTAAAAATTATTTTGATACATTTGTTAAAATATTGTATTTTTTAAGTTAAACAGTTAAACATATTTGAAAAATAACTAAATGTTATTTAAAAATGTACACTTTGTCAAGTAACATTTTGAAATTGATATGACTTTTATGCATAATTTTTGCTTTCTATAAAATATATTTATCTTTTAATACACACAGTGATGCAGCTCTTTTTAATGTGAACTATTTGTTTCAAATTATAAAGTTACATTTTCTTAAAATATTATCCCTGTAAAAGAGTACTAAATGAATGAATTATTACTTACAAAAGTGCTGTAGCAAAACTTTAAAGAAATATATAATTTAAAAGTTACTTTTATGATGGAGAATTTTTTTTTATGTTAAATGGTATTCAGTTTATAATAATCATTTTGTATTTGTGAAAAATGCAAAAGATTAAAAGCTATAACTGAGCAAAGCAAAAATAAACTTTTAAAGGCTTATTTTTTTCTATCTTTTCATTATTTCTTGTTATTGAAAAAAACTAGATTTTTTATTTCAAAGTCTTTATAAATATTTAACTAAAACAAGTTTATATTCAAAACATATTAATAATTCAGTTGGTACCTTATTGAAAAATGTTGCTGGTTTATTACAAGAATATTTAATTAATTGTAATTCTTACTAAATTTACTTAACCATATTTTGGTAATAAAGTATCCGAATTTTATGTACATATTTAAAAAGATTCCCATTCACTTTATATTTATATATATCCATAAAAATATTAAAACTTTGTTAATGAATACTTGATTTAATTACTTGATTGAAAATACGTTGTTAACGAATACTTGATTTAAAATTCTATTACAAATAGTTTTAGAAGTAAGTAATACTAATGGTAAATGAAAATTATGTAGATATAAATTATTTACACACAATTTCTTCTAAAATATAATACTCGAATTGTTTATACATAGCTCTGAATAAAAAATTGCACACATACGAGAAAAAATGTACGTGAGAAAAATAGGTTACAAAATAATTTCATAATATCGATTAAATAATTGATGTTAGAATTGTATTATTTCTTAAATGAAATTTAATATCCATTCAAAAGCTATGAAGATTCTTTAACATAGGATAGCTTTTTAAAAGTTGGCTAACAGCATCTGATTTATCGATTTTTTAGTTCATTTTGTGATACTATGTTTATTTGTCACAATCTCATGTAATCTGATGTAGAGAAAAATTTGTTTGATACCAGTTGAGTAATTGAAACATCGCTTTTACATTAGAGATATTGGTCTCATACTGAAGCAGCTTTCAATGCGTAACATAAAAAATAAAAATTACTGAAAAATAATCCGTTGGGTTTCTCAAGTTTTATAATACAATTACTGATTACTTTTAACTGGATATGTTTTGAAAAAACTTTCGTCAATTGTACTAAGTTAAAAATAATCATGAAATTAACAATAGTTTAATTCATCTTTTTTAAGAATCAGCAGCAACAACAAAACGAATTTTTATGATCATTAAACAAAGTTTTCCTAAAGTTATTTTAATTGATGTACCATATTCATAGGTAAATTAATTTTTTGCAGTGAGCTATGAATAAAAAAAGAACTATGATGTTGATGTATTGAATAAAAATTTTAATGAATGAAATAAAATAGGTAAAAAAGAAAGTTGTTTTTCATATGTGTCTAAACAGTTCTGAAATAATGTATATAGTATGTCTTATTGTATAAATAAGTTATTAGAAATTCAAAAAAGGAACGTTATGTTTGAGATAATTCAGTTTACTTAATTAGAATCGCTATATATGTGTGGCCAATACATTAAATTTTAGAGTAAATTACATGAGATAAAAGGAAAATTAAAATTATATAGCTATATTAGTCAATTACATATTAAAATAATAAATGTATTTCCCTATCACGTTATTTTATATCTATTGAAAAAAGTTATTAACTGGAAATTATACATCTTGATTTAAAATTAAATTTTTTTTATATAACATGATTTTACTGTAGAATACTTGTCATTTACAAATTCATGAAGAAATAATGAGTGATATGAGCTGATTTGAAATCGATTCCAGACAGAAAAATTAGAAAATTTTAGGATGGGATGGTTCAGGAATATTTGGGTGAGAATGGTGTGGTGCAGGTGCTTAGGATAGAGAAAGGAATTGATTTTTCTACTCACCCTTTTGTGGAGTGTCCAGTGCTGGGGGAAAAACAAAAGGATAAGGTTCAAAACGAAAGGACAATTTTTAGTTTTGTTTTTAAATTTTTGTTACAACTACAATAAATGGGGATTTACAGCGATTCGAAGCAAATTAATCATTTAATATTATTAAATAAAACTAAGCAACACTAAATAAAACCGAATTATTTGGTATCTGCTTATTTAAAACTATTATTTTAGTTTATATAATGGGTAAACTAATTTATATGAGGAAACTAAACATTATTATTGTAATTTCATTATAAATTTATTTATGCAAAAATATTTAAATTAGATTATCATCAATTCTTTTTAAATTATTATCTATAGGAAAAACACGACAAAATAGCATAAAAATTAAATAGTTCATAAAAATTAAAAATTCATAATCTACTTTTATCATATTTTATCAATTTTTATGTTAAAAAATTCATAATCTACCAAAGAACTGGCTCTAAAACAATAGAATTCAGGAAATATTATAATAGCTTGTTTATAATATATATTATCATTAGTCTGTTAGGGACAATAATAATAATGAAAGAAAAGTTTTGTTTACAGTTTAGGGAAGAATAAATTTTGGCACATTTTAATTGGAAGAGACATGAAAAAGGTTCAAAATTTGTTAGGAAACTATTGGTAATTATATTGAATAGAAAATTTTATTGTAATTCTAAAAAAAAGAGTATATAAAATACGTTTCGTTGAAACTATAATCCATAATTCATTATTTTTAATAAAAAAAATAAATGAGATTTAAAAGAAATTTGTAATTAAGTAGATTTGATTTTGGAATAATATAGTTAGAATAATGTTGATCTAATTGATTATGATATTCAGTTATAATTGTCATAAATGTTTTCATTTTTTATAAAAATTAAATTTTTTACTTTTTTTTACAGGAATAACTATTGTATCACTTAGTGTTTAATAGTTGTAATTTACTGATGACAAAATTAGTTACAATTATTGCTAATCATATTAGAATTGATGTTAGGAGCTATATTTATAAAAATTTAATTGTAAATATTAAAATTGTAAATATTTATATTGTCTGTTTGAAGTCATATAATTCATACAAATATGATTGCACACATTTCAAAATTACTTTGTTAATAAACGCTATAAACTTTAAAACGTTGTGCATTTTTAATAAGATAAAAATTTAAATAATATGCTGTAAAACGTTTTATTTTTACTATAGTATGAATTATAAGTTCTGAACTAGTAAACTATTGTTCCGTTTTCTTTGGTTGTCAGTCAATTTGCTTCTATTATAATTTTAGTCACTAACTTGTAGATAAATATAGAAAAACAATTTTTATTTTGAAAAGCAATAAAAATGGTTATAAATTTTTTATTAAAGTACATTTCGTTAACCTCTTTATATTTTGATTAAATTTTATTTTTTGAATATAACAAGTCGAAGAATATGAGCTTTGCAAAATAAATGGTTCTGTAAACTTTAATAATTATATAATTTGCATATCAAAAATGTTTATGTATCGGCTTTTAAAAAGAAAAAATTATTAAAATTGTTTAATGAAGGAAAAGTTTAATATTGCTTAAATGGGGAACTTTAAGCTTGAATACGCGATTAAAAACCAGTTTAATATTAATACAAAGAGAATATATACAAATTAAATTAAATGTTCGAATTAAAATGCATTTTATAAAGTTCGATTTCAATAAAAATGTCTACTTACTTTAATATAAAGCTAGCGTTGAGTGAAAATATATTTTTTTCAAATTGTTTCATGTAATTTACAAATGTTGATTTACAATATTGTAGTCCTTTGATGATCAAAATAAAATATTCGAACTTCAAATTATTAATGACATTATGATTATAAGCACTTCGATTTTGAATTAATAACATTATAAATATGATGGCTGCCGTATTAATTGTAAACATTTCCATGAAACATTTAGCATTTATCTATTTTGCTCTTCTAAGATTAAGTAAGTAGCAGTAATCCTTATACATGACATAAATTATTATTTATTTGACTTATATTTCTTTGGTAGAATTCTAAATAATCTGTATATATATGTAAGTAATATATATAACATATTAAATTATTAATAAAAAATATTTTCACAGATTTGGTACTAATTTGTTGTAAAATTCGCAATAAATGTGATTTAAATATATTTGCTTTTTATTTTAAATTTGACTAGTTATTACATATTTGCATATATAATATAGTTGACTGACCATTTTTTAATAGTAATTATAAATAAAAATTTAAATGACTGAAATATAATGAGTAGAGCAATATATAACATATTATTAATAAATGAATAGAATGACATTAATTTTCAAAAATACATTGCTTAGTAAATTTATAAAATTTTTAAACTTAAAGAAAGAAAAAATATTGTAACAATTTTACCTTTTGGATAGACTGCAAATGCTCTTATTAAATATTTTAATATATTACCATAGATATATTTCCATTTGCTAACAGACATGTTTATGCTAAAACACAGTCATAATAACAACACATTTTTTAAAGTTTATTGAGTGTCTGCTCTGTACATTGAGCTTTATTACAACCTTCATAACCTTCATTATAAACTTTGGGTCAGATGTTTTTATTGCAGTATCAGTAGCTATTTTAATTAAAAATAATTAAGTATGTCTTTAAATACTTAAAACTATTGAAATTATATATTTTTTTAAGTTATAAATTCATCTATGAAAAATGTTGGAGAATAAGAAAACTACTTGAGCCTTACATACTCAAGTTTCTGACAGTTCTAAGTACTTATAATTCGTACTTTAAAGATATAATTAAGTAGAAGGCATGTTTTAATAAGTTTAAGAAACATTTTAATTATTATTTTCACTTTAAAAAATTTTATAATACTGTACATAATACTGTACTGTTTTAAAATTATCATGTAAATTTTTATAAGTACACATAAATAACAAATATTTCATTTAAAAAGTTTTAAGAATTACTAGGAATTATTAGTGAATATTTATATTACACAATAGTTTTTTTTAATATTATAAAGAATTTCAATAAGCACTTATTGAAATTATAACTTTTAATTTTTCTTCAAAATTATTTAATTACTTTATTAAGATTTTAAAATAAATTATTATAGAAACATTTTCTACTCAAATTATAAGCTTTTTAGTTTTTTAGTAATTTTTTAAATGTGTACTTATCTAAAACTTTTAGCATTCAATGTAAATATTAATATTGTACAAATAAAAGCTGTGATGAAATTATTTAGAATTCCATGATTTATAATAGAATTAAAAGAAATTGCAATTAATTTTAACAATTATTTTAATTTCAATTTTACTTTTGAAATTCAGATGAAGCAATTTTTATTAAATGTTACCAAAGATTTTTACTTACATATATTATTTATCATTGGATTTCAGCTTAGTTTGCTACACATATTATTTGAATAAATAATTCATAATAAAATAGCTAATATATTTATATAGAATAAAGTTAATTTAAAAGAAATATTTCATATGTTAAGATATAAAATAAGGATTTAGTGTAATATTAAAATATGATACACTTCAATTAAGTGATTTAAATAAAAATCAGTAACATATTTAAAGTTATATGTAAAAAATAAATTCAAAAATATTTGAAAAAAATAATTTTCTTTTAATAATTTTATCTATTTCAATAACAGAATCAAACCAAGATGAAAACTAATGGATTTTTTATTTTTCATCATGATTTTTCTTTTTAAATAATGTTTGATTGCGTTAAGGATAATGTATGATATAATGGATTATATGAAATTTATAAGTTTTTAACTTATATTTAAATGCCTTTTTTAAAACATATATTTGAAAATAAGCTATTGATTTTCATATTTTAAGCAAAACGTTTTCATCATTAAAAATAAAAATCATTGTCAAAATGACAAGCACATAATTAACATAATTAATAAAGTACTGCATAAATATTAATCAAATTATTTTATTTAAAATTGATACATGAATACTACAAAATAAGCAAAAATAAATTCGTTGTCAAAGTAATATGAATATAATACAATAACCAAAGAAAATTATATCATAAATGTTACCTCATTTTATAATTTTACATTAATTTATATTAAAGAATTATTTTTCTTGCTTATAACTTACTAATTGTCCTTATTCTTGTTCATATTAATCTAAGTAAATTTTCTTATTAAACTAAAAAATGCTGAAGATTGCTTAAAATTTACTGTGAAATCATTAAAAATATATTAGAAATTTTGATTTTTAATACTTTATAATCATATATATATTTAACAACGCAATCTACATAGATGTAAAAAATGTTTGACTAAGTTTATTGATCTCTAAATATATTACATTTCTATTCTAAGGTAAATAATATAAATAAGAATTTCAGTTCATTAGGTAATTGTAATCTCATAAATTCCCTTTATGACATTTTAAAAAGAAACAATTTAATATTGCTTTTATCTTAAATGAAAATCTCTTTTTATTAAATATTTTCAATTTTAGTGAATAATAATTATTTGATATATTTATTTATTTTTTTTTTTTTGTTTTTTAATGATGTGAAAAAAAAACTTTAAAAATGTGAATAAGATGCATTTAATTTTACTATAAACTAGGTAACTCCTAACGGAAATTAAAAAAATATTTAGTTAAATAATCAATATTTTATTACTTTTCTGAATAAAAAATAGTTTCTTAATAATAAATAACATTATAGAGAAAATCTAAAATTCAATTTTAAGTTTTAAAATGATGAAAACTAGTGAGTATTGCTATGAAATGTATTTCTAAGTAGCAGAGAAAATTTAATCGAACTTACCGAGAGGCATCGATGAAGTAGATGATTAATGACGCTATACTAAGTAGGAACACCAGCACCACCTGTGATGCAATTTAAAATTAGTAATAATTGATTTTATTTGAAAACATTAAAGTGTCAAGGAATTTTAAACATTAAAAATTGGAACACAAACTTTGGTTGCATAAATCAAATCAAATTTAAATCCTTGATAATTTTTAAGGTTTACATTTAGAGGACGATTCTGTGTATCAAACGACTTTAGAGAATAGAATTATACTATTTGGACAGTCACTTGTGCCTGACGACAACATTACATTAAATGTTCAAATAATAGAAAAGTCACCAGTAGATATTGATTGAAAAGTCAGAAACGTAGACTTCCTTTTGATCTTGCCTATTATATATGAGAAAAGCCATTTATCCAAATCCGTTAAAGGCCTTTTTTTCTATTATACTCGAAAATCATCTATAATTCGGAATCTATATAGTTTAAAGAATGCTCCAATGTTGTTAAAGTAAACTGTGAAAAGAACGTTATATGAATGTTCCATTCATGTTGAAAAGTGATAAAAGTACTTCTGAAAAAAAACTTGAAAAATGAATCGCCTAAAATAATATTGTTGCCTAAGTCAAACCTTGCTTGCAATGGATGCTATGACTTATGAAATAAAGATGAGTAATTTACATGTAAAATAGATCAATTGGCAGTTTATTTTTGGTTTAAGGTACCAAATACACTACTGGCCATTAAAATTGCTACACCAGGAAGAAATGCAGATAACAAAATGATATTTATTGGACAAATATATTATACTAAAAATAACAAGTGATTAAAATTTCAAATAATTTGGCTGGATAATGCAGTTATACGCCTGGGCATTGAGTCAAACAGAGATTGGATTGCATGTACAGGTATAGATGCCCATGCAGCTTCAACACGATGCCACAGTTCATCAACCGTAGTGACTGGCGATTGGTGACGAGCCAGTCGCTCGGCAACCATTGACCAGACGTTTTCTATTGGTGAAATATCTGGAGAACGTGCTGGCCAGGGCAACAGCCGAATATGTTCCGTATCAAGGAAGGTACGTACAATACTGGCAACATGCGGTCCTGTTGAAACGTAGGGTTTCGCAGGGCTTGAATAAAGAGTAGAGGCATGGGTTGTAACACACCAGAAATGTAACGAGCACTGTTCAAAGCACCATCAATGCGAACAAGAGGTGACCGAGACGTGTATCCAATGGCACCCCATGCCATCACGCCAGGTGATGGGCCAGTAAGACGATGACGAATGCACGCTGCCAGTGTGCGTTCACCACGATGCCGCCAAACACGGATGCGACCGTCATTATGCTGTACACAGAACCTGGATTCATCTGAAAAGATGACGTCTCGCCCTTCATGCGCTCAGGTTCATAATTGATCACACCATTGAAGGCGCTCTTGTCCATGACTCAGCGTCAAGGTTAGCCGCAGCCATGGTCTCCGAGCTGAGAGTCCATACTGCTGCAAACGTCGTCGAACTGTTCGTGCAGACACTTATTGTCTTCCAAACGACCCCGTTTCTGGTACGCATTTCTGCTGCTGGTACGCATTTCGTGCTGGTACGCATTTCTCCTTCTTACACGAGGCATCACAACAACTTTTCACTTGGCAACAACATTCAAATGCAATTTGTGTATGAGGAACCGGCTGAACAATTTTCTCATTTAAACACAATGTAGGTGTCGCTACTAGCACCTGCTTTGTCTGAATGAGCTGAAAAGCTAATCATTTGCATATCACAGAACCTTCTTCCTTTCGTATAAATTTCACGTCTGTAGCATGTCGCCCTTTTGGTGTAGCAATTTTAATGGCCAGTAGTGTAATTTACAGTAGGAAAGAGTTAAATATATATATATAAATATATATATATATATATATAAGTCATTGTATAAAAATTCATTATATATTCTTTTTATCAAATACAAAAAAAGACTGAAATAATTTCAGGCTTAAAAATTAATGGGTTTCGTAGTATGGTTATCCCGTATTTGGTATTCGTTAATCGATTCTTATATATTTAAAACAATTTTACTAAACTTTTAAAAAACTTATTATTTTTATTAAAAATTAAAATTAAAAGTATATACGGTTTTAACAATACAGGATTTATATTTCTAGTGTTTTTCTTTGAAGATGTACATTTCCTTTGATAAATTAATGAATATGATAATTGTAAGAGAAGAATTTTTTTTTCAGAAGCATTATATGTAAGTTTGATCTTTTCAATATCTTCATATTACATACCATTATTAACAAAGATTATTTTTAATTAAAGATTTTTTTTTCGAAAATTTCTAAGAAGGTATTTAAATATTAAAATAGGTAAATAATTCAAAATATTTATATAAAGATGTTACTTATATTAAATCATAATACTAAACTAAAATCAAGATAAATTATCAGATAATTTTTCTTATCATCATCCAAAATTGTTTATTTCATTTTACTGTTTATCTGTATGAAATTAATTGAATTTAAAAATAACAAAAACAATTAACATTAAAAGAAAGTCTTTAAAACTTTAAACATTGTTAATAAATTTCATAGAAAACCATTTTAACTATGAACTTAGTCAATTTTTTTTGTTTGTAAGAAATATGTAATACATATTGAAAATCATGAAATAATCGATTCTTAACTCATAGTTAAATATAAATATTTGAAATAAAATATATTTAATAAAATAATTGATATCTAAAATTGTATGAAAATAATAATATAATAATAAATATTAATGCATTATTTTGAAAATGTCAAAATGTATGTCATTTTCATAGAGATAACGACTTGAAATCAAATTAATTTAAACGGTTAGAAATTATTTTAATTATTAAATTATGTCTAGTAAAATTTCAATATATAAGTATTTTTAATTCTAAAAGTGCTATACAAGCATTTAAGGTTTGTTTTAGTGTTTATTGGAAGATTTGTATTCTTTGTTATATTATAAATGTGCGAAAAAGATTAATGAGGATTACTTATAAGCATTAAAACACACTTAAATTAAATAATTGTAAATCTCTAAGTTAAGATAAATTCATCTTTCTAGAATTTTATAAATATGAATGTGTTATTGCTCTTTCAAAGTCAGCCAATCATTTATACTTTTATTGTTATTCTTCGCATAATGATATCATTATGCAAAGAATTAATATTACAAGGAAAAGGTTTTTACATTGAAAGACATTAATGCTGAATATTTTGATAGTTCCTGTCAACAAAAATATTCATTGGCTTAAGTACTTGAAAAACACTGTTTGCAACTTTTCATTTTATCTAAATTAATACATACAATACAATATAACATACAATGCCATATTAAAAATGTGCTTTTGTTTTCAATAAATTAGTTTTCTTATAAGATAGAATATTAGTTCTCGGCAAATAAATTATCCTTTTCTATTAATTGAATAGATGACAAGGATTTTCTGCATTGCTATTCATATCTATTCATTCATTCTGTATAATTTAAAATATATTTATTTAAAATGACATTTTTGTTTAAAATTAAATTTCTATGAAGATGAATTTTCTCCTTAAATAAAGTGGTCATATTTTCATAAGTAAAGCAAATTGAAGAAATATTTCTATTTAAAAAATGTCTATGTTATGAAAATTTATTTAACAAAAATAATAATAATAATAATTTCAAAAATATTGAACAGTGCATTGCAAGTAATAAATTTCTCACTCATAATAAATATAAAATCACATTAAAGTATTTCCATTAAAATGAAACAGATTATTTTGTACCACATTACAATAAATATACTATTTCTTCAAATTCTAAAAAAAATTAAATTAATACGTAATTTTCAAATTATTGATATCATTAAATCTTTGATTATTATTAAAATTCATTTTTTCGTATAATCAAGTCACTTTGAAATTTATCTCTCGTATAGAAAATATATCTACTAAATCGTTAAAGCATTTCATTAAAGTCTTACTGAATAATAGAATGAACTTTAAGCTATATTAAATACTATTTACATATTAATTCAATAATTCTTGAACTATAATTGTAAAATCTTTTATTTACATTTTATATTTTTGTAGCATTTTAAATCAAAAACAAATATACCTAAAAAAATATTATTTTTATTCATTTTTAGTAATTTACGTGTATTAACTACACCAGTAAAACACAAGGGTTTTATGTTGGATCTTTTGTGTTTGAATCTTGTGATGAATGCTTTATTGAACGTAAATTTATATCCGTATGTATGTAACATGTACAGCTCTTAATATATTTCCTACTACTTTTGAAAGTATGAAATAATGCAAATAGATTCACGGAATATCAGATTAAAATCTTTAGTTTCTTAGGAATGAATAAATTTCGTTAACAGATTATCAAAAATATTTGTCATTCAAAAACAAAATTTTGAAATTGACATTAATTAGAAAACATTTTTTTCAAAACAATATTAAAATGATTGTATTAAATGTATGTGTAGAAGAATACTATTTCTTATACTTCAAACAACTTTCAATGTGCATTAAACTTAAATAAGCGTATTTATTTATTAGATACAAACTTCATGATTTAAAATTTCTTGAAAACTATGATACTGATATGTTAAATATAAATGCATTTTGTACTAAATGCTAAATTTCTGTACGTGCATAACTATACTGAAACCGTTTTGTAGTATTAAAGCTTCATCCAGTGCCCCATAATATAAACATGGGGAAAAATGTTTGTAATAAACTATCTATTAATAAATATTTATTTGTTTCCAAATGTATTAATGACTAGACTTCAATATCGTAGTCCAAAAATAGTTACTTATTTTAAAATAGCTCGAAATAACTTTAAAAACTAACGTTTTAAATAAGTATAAAATAATCTTAAGAGCTTATGTGTTCAAAATCCTGAAATTATTCAGTTTATTGTATAAAATATAGAACAATGAATAATTAATGATTACGCTAGAGTTATGTATGCGCATTACGTAAAATCTTTAATTTATATCATTCTTAATAGTTTTCATTTGTCTCTCCTTTCCGGTAATTATGATAACAGAAATAAGGTCTTGGTTAATAACCATTTTGTATATCGAATTTAAGCTATTTAAACTTTGTTAATGGTTCCGCTCTTATCTATCATTAATATTTTCATCTTTTGAGTATAAAACGAATTTCAATCAAACCTGTCAATTCATTGATTTTCGGTTGTCATAGCAGCAGATGTATGAAACACAAGCAAATGCTTCATTTGTATGATAAAAACGTCAATGAAAGGTGCTATTGAGAAAAAGCAATTATGTTTTCTAAAGACATGTATGTCTACGAAATAATCAACAATGTTCTAAACATAATTGATTTTCATTGATATTGTCAAAGGTTAAATAGCCAGTTCAATTTATTTTCCATAAAATAATTATTTCGCTATATTTGGCGGAATAAATTGATGTGAGAGAACAGTTTTGTAAAATGTACAATACTCCGATATAGAAAGACATTTTAAAAATTTACTTTTCATGTATTCGATTATTTTTAAAATAAAATTATTTGAATCTATGATGAGTCTTATGGAATAATTCGATTCCCACAAAATTAAGTGAAGCTTTTGAGTTAATTTTCATTTTTACAAATTAAATAAAATTGTTATTATTAAGAAAAAGATAATTTAAAACACTTCATTTACCCGAAAAACTTTATATTTTTTGGGAAAATTCTTTTCATTCATTAAATAGGATTTTTTTATGAGTTATTTTACTCTTATCACAAGTGTTATATTGCATTATTTTTGGTGCAATTTTACATAAAATATTTAAAAAAGAAAACAAAAAAAAAACTAAATAATAATAAATAAATAAAAATAAGTTGCTTTTTTCCCCTTTTTTGTTAGAAATTTGTGTATAATAGAAAAAAAATGAATTAGGATTTAAAGTTGTTTATCTCAGAAAGATAAAATCACTTGAAAATTCATATAACAAGTCAAAGAAAGTTTTTGTCAAACATGTATATTTTAATATACATGTTTCATTTTTCAACACTGAAATTTATTTTTCCAAGAATTTTTAAAATTTGTTAGAAGAAATGGAATTTTAGCTTACTATAACTATTTTATATATATAAGAAAAATAAATGGAATTGTAAAAATATTAGAATATACAATTATGTACAGTAATTCAAAAGCAAAATAAGTTTCTTAAAAATATAATCTGTTCCGATTAATAAATTATTTGAAAATTCAGGAAAAATTAATGATTTTTGAATGATTTGCATTTGCTATTTTTAGAAAATTTCATAAATGGAAATTAAATTAGCTGTGTACATTAGAAATTTCTTTTTTAGTAATTATATACTTTTTAGCAACAATTGTGTATTGAAGGAAATAACTTAAGTCAATTTTCGTTACATTTCAGATTATGACATTGATTTAGAAATGTACAATCTTTATGCATAAATTTTCAACTCAGTATTTCCTTTTTCTAAAATTTAATTTACATTTAT
Organism: Latrodectus geometricus; assembly: GCA_026290005.1. Classification (NCBI taxonomy): domain Eukaryota; kingdom Metazoa; phylum Arthropoda; class Arachnida; order Araneae; family Theridiidae; genus Latrodectus; species Latrodectus geometricus. The sequence continues at coordinate 95,080 of JAPDSC010069820.1, forward strand.
ATTTAATTTTACAAAGAAATTTTTAAAAAATAAAAATATAACATATAATTTAACAAATTTGATAAATAATTGCACATTTTAAATTTTAATTTTTCTGAAAAATGCTTTTATGTTTTATGTTCTGTACAAAACTATAAAAGCATACTATTGCATTTTATATAAAATGTCAATCTTTTCGAGTTTTTTTGATAGTCACTATCTCCCGCGTAACCTTTTGAAGAGCATGCAATAGTGCTTGATGGTTACAGATCACGTAATCTTCACTGTTTTTTACTATTTCTTTATTTTGCTTGTAACTATCACAAAATTTACAGAATACTTTTAATGGCACGTATCACATAAAATTCATGATGGTTTGTCATAAAAAATAAAACAGTTTTCACTATAAAAATCTTATACGTGAGAAGTAACAAGAATATATTCTACAGTGAGGAAACGGTTGTTCAAAAAATCAAAACAAGAAGGAAGGCAAGAATGCATTTTTTTTTTTACTTTAACAAAAGTTTTAGAACTTATTTCCCTGCTATTTTTTTAAGGCGTGACTAGGATGACTTATCGCCGTTTATCTCAATTTCGTCTTAAGTTAAGAAGTTTTTAAGTTAAAGTGCTATTTTTTTTTTTTAAAAAAATTTTTTTTATATTCATTGTAATAGATGTTTAACTAAATCGAATTTGGTTTAGCATTTACTACAGTGCTAATAGAAGAGGAAAGTTAAATTTTTTATACAACTAACTTCAATAACCTTTTTTTTAGTTTTTTATATATGACTATTTGAAATTTAATTTTAAAGTGGATGTAATTTCATTCAATTTAATCGAATTTATCATTGCTTTTATTATTTGTTAAATAAATTTAAAAAGCGGTTAAAAGAATTATAGTTATGATTTTAAAATTTCAGTATTTTTAACATAGGAAATAAAAATTTCAAATGATAAAATTTAATTGAATTCATAGCAACGCAAAATTAGTTACTTCAGTGCAAGAGGTTCTGAAATATGTTTTGATATAACAAAGGCACTGCTAGTCAAATGGTAAATAAAATGATGAGATAGAAATATTATCAAATAACTTTAATCATTGATTGATCATAAAAAGGAAATTACTAAAATACAGAAATATGATAAAAATTTGTAGGCTGTAAGAATTAGATATTATTTAAGTTTTTTTTTCAAACTTTGATTCTGGGAAAAATGTTTGTACTAATTTTAATATAAGGATTTTAAGGTAATTCCAAAAAATTTGATTTTCTGCTTCAGTCAGCCAAGATAAGCATTTTTTATGAAGACGCATTTTTAAAATGTTCAAACTCACTATGTTTAGTTTTACAACACTCAGTTTTCTTATACCATATTTTCGATACTATTAATGTTGTAGTTTCGAAATTGATAAATTTTCTGCATTTAAATATTAAAATAGTTAAATGGTACTTTATATTTTGAAAAAACTATTAAATTAGTGTCAAGTTGCAATTTCTCATGCTTTTTAAAATTAATTTGTCATGATTTATTAATTTCCGAAATTTTCTTTATCTTACAAGAAATTTATCTTTTACTTGAAAAATAGAAATTCTTAGATAAATTTAATGCCTCCTTTTTAAAAGAAATTTCCCTTTTTTAAAGTAAACAAGTTAAGTGAAGTTGATATCACGCTACTGTATTAAAATTAAAAAGAAATAACTGAATTGATGTAATCCATATACAAAAGTACAGCCCTTTTGTAGTAATACATGTTTTCTAAAAGTAACTTAATTTTTTAAAACACGAAAAATATATATATAAATTAAAGATCTTAGAAATTTGGCAAATTTATATAGCACTTTATTCAGATTAATAATTGTTCAATTTGTGAATTCTTATGGATTTTATAAAAAATCCTGTGTGTGTGTGTGTGTGTGTGTGTGTGTGTGTGTGTGTGTGTGTGT
>JAPDSC010069820.1:97011-110161 GCA_026290005.1 Latrodectus geometricus
TGTGTGTGTGTGTGTGTGTGTGTGTGTGTGTGTGTGTGTGTGTGTGTATAGAAGATAACATTTTTGTAAAGAAGATAAATTTTAATTTTATACTTCTCGCCAGATATATTGAATACCACTTTCTTAATGTATAAGAATATAATATTAAAAATGACAAAATATATATTGAAAAAATTATTAAAATTTGTGCCCTACTCCATTTCTTTTTCAATTAACAAAAAATATCATCATACCTAGTTCAAATCTTTTAAAATTTGTATTTTATCAAGATTTGATGAATTAGTTGAAAAATTTTTAATAAGCGATAGATTTTTCTTTTTGAAAGTGTTTCAGATTTGTATCAGTTTTAATTAAAAATCTATATGTAAATACTTTGTTCTTTATATTATAAATATTATGTGTCACAGCTGACTTAAATCACATTACAAGTAAAATATTAATTAAAAAATTTCAGGTACAAATAACAAATAAATGAATGAAAAATTTGAAGAACATACGATGTCAGATAGGATTCACAAACAATTCAAACAGATAATCTTTCTTTATTTTTATTACTAAAATTAGCTTGATTTCGTTATTGCATCATTACAAATTTGTGGGATTAATATATGAAATTAAGAATAATGTGCTGAATGTATGGAATGTGATTGTTATTCCTTTTAATAGTGAAAAAAAATTGTCAGAAAGCAAGTGTAGAAAAGGTTTAGGAAGGAAATTAATAATAAACTAAACATATGCTGTAAAAGACTAAATTTTTATTTTGCTTTTTACAACTAAGGGTAAAAATTTTTTACATTCTAATATAATTTACGTGTGTACTTTTTAACTAAAATATATATAATATTTATATGAAAACTTTGAGATGATTTTCCTGAAAACTATAACAATGATATAGTAAAAGATTAATGCAGTTATTTTTTATTATTTATGGGGAACAGTTATAGTAAAAAAAAAGAGGGTTGATTATGTAATGTAAATCATAAGTGATGCTATTTATTTACTTCGTTCCCGCAGTTCAAACAATAAAAGTTTGAAGAAGAGTATAGAAATTTAAAGAGATGTTACAATATAGATACACTATAGAGTTAATATATGTCGAGTTGAAATATGGAGCAATAGCCGTAAACATTTAAGAACTTTTCTAATGAAACAATGCAATTATTTTATAAGATAAGTAAGCAGGGATGCTGAAAAATTTGCATTTTAAATTTTAAAATTTTTCACTCATGTGAAAGACTGATTGATTGTCTTAAGAAAATTCCGATGGTAAAAAACTATTTTACCATGGGATTATTTAATTGGCAATGCAGCATCATTATTTCTATGCTAAAACTTGATAGTTTGTTAGTGTTATGTTTCTCAATTTAATCGACTTTGTTAGAGAAAATTTAAAGGAAACTTTTCCAGATGAACAATTGGTTTATTCAGAGAAGGTAAAGGCTCTTCTTAGTTATTATGAAAAGTGATTTGGCGATTATGTGAATAGTAAATAACTAACATTTTTTAAATAATAAAAAAAATAATGATTTTCTTTTTACCAACTGCGGAAACTGATAAAAATATATGATAAATATACTTTTTTTACAAAAAGTTATGTCATTCACAAAGCTAAATTTAAAAATTCTGTACATTTATAAAATTTTGCCGGAGGGAATTTTACTTTTAAAAAGATAGTGTTCAGTAATGTTCATGGGAATAAACATTTTTAATTTGTGAATTTAGATAATGCAAACTTAAGACAAAAAATGTTGATCAACTTTTGCAATCTTTCATTATATTGATTACAACTAGATATCAATCCTATGTAAGAAAACTTATTGAAATAACCCAGGTCTATTTTTCATATTAATCTAATTCTTTATATCATATTATACAGTGCAAGTGGTTTTGCTGGAAAATTTCCAATCTTTGCACGAACTTATGTTTTAGAGTTAAAAATAATCACTTATGCCTTTACTTAAATTACTCATAAAGTATCTAAAATTTTTAATTAAAAAAGTTATACTTATTTTGTAAGTATTTAAATTTTGGTTGGTTGGTTAGTTGGGTCTTCTGGTGCAATATCCAAAAAAGAAAAGCTGCACCAAAATTTTGTTTGAGTAAATCATTTATAATTTGTTTGGTGGGAGTAATAGGAATAATTAAAATAATAAGTCTTCCGATCTTTTGTTAAATTTATTTATTAAATAAAGAAGATACAAAATAAGTTATTATTTTATAATAATATTTTTTAGTTAATTATGTATTAGTTAAAAAAATCGGTTTTAAAAACTATATTGATGTAAAAATTATATTGACTTATTATTTATGTATATTCAATCTTGTTGAATCAGAATTAAATGATTGGTATTGCTTGTCTAGTCTCAGTATGCTTTTAAAAATTAGAAACAGATGCAATTATATGAATCTAAATTTTACAATTAATATTTAGATAAATTCATTTTAAGTATGAATATTTTGCAATCATTTTTAAGAAATGCATTGTTTTTCACACTTGTACCATATCTTTTTGCATTACAATTTGCTGATACTGGGAAATCTTTATTATATTTTTGGATTGTTATTTCTGAAATGTTTTTCTTCCTTTTTTAAAATGGTATTTCTATACTTTATAAATTTAAAAATTATATTTTTGATAAAATTTTTTAATATTTGTAATTTTTAAAAAATAAATTATTTTAAAAAGTAAAAAAGATGTTAAAATTTTTATTGTGTTTAAAGCAAATATTTAAAAACAGTTTGCATATTGACATAATGTATTGTAATTAAGTTGTTACAGTTTATATCAAATAATAAGTTAGTTGCAAACTAAATGCAACTATTAACTGTTAATTCACTAAAAAGACTTTTCAAACTTATAAAATCATCAGCGTTAGATTAAGGGAAGTTTTCTAGTTAGTGATATGTTAACAGTTTCGAAATTATCTCGTAAGTCTTATGATGAGTTTTATAATTTTATACTTAAACTGATGAATTTAATACTTAAACGATTAATTTTAATTGACGAATGATGTTTATGTTGAATTTTAATGCTAAATGATGAATTTTATACTTAAACTTTATAATGGTTTAAATAAATTTCCTATCAAGCAATTATAATTTTTTGCATTATTTGAAAATTTAAATCTGATGTCAATTTTAAAAGCTCATTTAAATAATTTTCAATATTTAACTGCTGAATTTAATAATAAAGGAAAGAAAATGTTATTTTGCAAGCAAATTAATGATCAGAAAGCATCTAAAAATATCTAAAATTATATCTAAAATCCTTGGCCCCATCCCAACGAGCAAATATCGAACTGTAGATCTTTCTCTGATCCTTATTGGTCGGTTGCGATGCCCTTGCGTAACCATGGAAACAAGGAGCCATTAAAGCCTGTTGCTTTTTCCCAGAATGACGTCAATACTGACGTCACAGAAGATTCTCGTATCAAAAGGAGATGGAGAGAACATGGAGAGAATATTTTCCCACTTTTTTTTTCCTCTCACATGAGCTGTTTTATATCCTTACCTGTCCTAACTCCCGTTTTACAAGGCGTATTTGTTTTATTACTTCGCATTCGCTTTTACACTGATAATCAAAACTACTGTAATACTCGTAGTTCGTTTCGAGTTTTATGCCTTAAGTTTGAATGGATTTTTTTCTGACATGTGAAAGATGCTATCTCAGAAAAAAACAAACTGCTTTTGGGAAAAAAAAAATTCTGACTAGCAATCGTAAAAGTTAGTTTCACTTTTTTCTGATAGAACTCTTATGCAGCCATTTCTGCTTCCTTTCTCATTAGTTAAATGTTAGTTTATTTATCTTGTACAAGCCTCTCAAGGTTTTTAAAAGTATATGATGCCCTTAACTATAAAAAGCAATTGGAAGGTAAAATTGATAGCATGGTATTTACTGCATTATGACTCCTAAGTGCTCAGAATTGTAAAAGAACTAGCTCTTAGAACTAAGCATATATTGAAATATAGAAATAGTATTATTTGTTACTATTTTTATTTACTTAATTAACAATGCATATAGCTTAACAATAAAATCCTGGTATTATTTCTTGAGAAGATTTGTGTAAGAAATTTCGATTAACGAATATGAAATTACTATCATATGGACTTGATCCATATATATGAATAATTTTAATTTTTAAAGTATCCTTATTTTCACAAAATTAGCAACTATGAAATGATTTTCTTTTTATAATAGCTTAGTCTTTATAGTTAAGAGCATATTTAAACACATGAATTATTTTGCGTCTATCCAAATTTGCAGTTTTAATTTTCATTATATATTTTGAATGTGAGTGTATGAAAAACATGATTTATTTAACTTACAGTTTCACTCTATTGAGGAATTACCGAATTTACAATGTTTTCGATATTTATACCCATATCAATTTGATACATAAAAATTATATTTTGATAAGTTATTTTAAAAAGTAATAGTTAAAAGATTATGTAGTTTAAATTGATCTAGTGTAAATATTGGGTATTATAATCTAAGTTTTTAAAACAATAATAGATTCGGTTGTTTTTAAAAATACTGATAATTATTGCATTGCTTTACATTTGATGTATTTTTAAGAATATTGACAATCACTATTTCGCACATTATTAAATATGTAATATCACACATAAATTTATCAAAAGATGTAGCACATTGTAATCAAAAAATTCAATCGTTTTTGAAAATATTGACAGTTAGGGCATTTCACTATATTCCATGTATTTTTGAAAATTTTGACAACCACTCTACTACACTGCATTAAATAAACGGATCTGGTAATTTATGTATCGCTCAAAGTTATCAAAAAATATCGTGCATTATAATCTAACTTTTTAAATAATAAAAGGCTCAGTTCTTTTGAAATATTTACAACCGTTGAACTGGATTGTATTGGACTTATTTTTGGAAATATTGGTAACAAATGGATTTTTCTGCATTCAATTCGCAATACTTCGAATAAATTTATCAAGAAATATCGGGCATAATCTAAGTTTTAAAGTCATTAAATGCACAGTTCTCTTTGGAAATATTGAAAATCACTGCATTATATTGTGTTTGATATTTTTAATTAAAATGAGGTGTAAATATTGACAATCACTGCATTACACTAAATTAAATCTACTGTTCCTTGCGTAAATTTATCAAAAAATATAGCAGTCTATAATTTAATACTTTAATGTAATCAAGGGCTTAGTATTTTTTTAATTTATTGACAATCAATGCATTGTCCTGTATTTAACATAGTCTTTAAAATATTGGCTATTATTGTTTTGTTCATGTCTATATCATAAAAAGGAATGTATTTCATTGTCTTTTTCTAAAAGTGTAAGAAACATTCCAACTCTTAGATATCAAAAGTTCAAAACAGGATAAAATAAAAAAGATTTTTCATTTCAGAAATTATGAAAAGAAAAGAAAAACGTTGGTTTCAATTAAAAACGCACACACTCATAAATACATATATGTGTAATGTAATTTCATTAAATTCCACTCGTTGCTTGCAAAACTAAATAAGTGATTGTAACAACATAATATATGATATTTTTAAATAAAATAAAAAAATGTTTTTGAATTTTCAATAATTGTTTCCAGAAATATCCTTTTTTGTTTTTGACCAAATAGTTTATTGTTTGATTCCTGGTGACTGCTTCAAAAGCCTGTTGCTTGAAAGTTAATTTCATAGAAACATTTAGAAGAATTATTCTAAATATATTAAAGCCTTCAAAAAATAAATTTTATAGAAAATTGTCATTTGATATCTTAATTTATGATATATTTGAATTTTTTTATGGATAATTTCTAGAACATTGTTAGTAAAATATTAGCATTGATAGTATTCTGGTATATATCATAAGAGTTGTGTCAATAAATCATTTAATCCTCCATTAAAAATTTGCTTATAGATAATGTCAAAATATCATCAGTAATCGCAAGGATCTTTATCTGCATCTTTATTTCGCAATAAAGATTTTCTTGAATGTTTCGTTATTGGAAATGGAACAGTCAAATTGTGAGAAATAACCTAGCATTTCTTTTGCAAATCATTTGAAAATATTTTGGGTCAGTTTTGAAAAGAAAGTAGGCCACTTTGTGTGTGTTGTAGATACCAAATCAAGCGCAAAATCTAATCATGCATAAAAAGAAAAATTTCATATTATTTTGCAAAGGTGTGAAATTAGTTAAATTTAGAAAGAGAATAAATATTTTTAATTTATAAATGCTCTTACCTTATTTAATTATAAAAAATACTTTTAATTTTTCCTAATGTATTTGAAATACAAATTGTAAAATTATTTGAGAGTAAATTATTTTTTGATAAATTTCGTGAAATATTTAACATTTTTACAATTTCAACTTTAAAATAGTTTCATGGTCAGATAATTTCCTTAACGCGAATTATTAAATATTAAAAATTAATATGTTGCTGATAAACATTAAAAAGAAAATGATCATATTACATGCAAATTATTTATATAATTGTTGTGAATACTTGATGTTATTATACGAAACTCTAAGAAAAGTTATACAAACTACGCCATACAACATAGAAATGAATATAAAAGTCAAATGAGTGCAAGTAAAATATTAATTTCACAAAATAATTTTTAATAAAATTCTTAAAAAATTAATTTTATTAAAAATGCTTATAAATTGTTAAAAATTTATTGAATTTCTAATTGTCAATCATATTTTATATATTTTTTTAATTTTATTGTTTGTTGTCCGTTTATGCCGTAATATAAGTTGTTCAATGCATTTCACTAAATTCCTTATTAACATAAAATATATCTGCTTATTGAAAATGTCATCACTTATATACGTGTAATATATATACGTGTAATATACTTATCGGTACATGTATTACGAATATAATTATGAAATAAATAATTATTGATGAATAGAAAATAGATTTTTTACCATTTTTACAAAATATTCCTATAAGAGATATTACTGCAGATAAAAGTAACATCAGCTAACTAAGCAGTAAGCTACTCAAAAAGTGTTCAATAATTAAATAAGATTTAAGCGAAGTTTCATTTTATTAATTAATTTTATAACTACTTTTTCATATTAATGAAAAACAATTTAATATTTTCAAAATAATTAAATTTTCAAAGAAAAGTTTCTTTCGCATAAAATATAATTAATTGAAAAATTCATATCAGATCAAAATAAAATGTAATAAAAATGTTGCAGTCATAATTTTTCTTAAAGCTTTTTGCAATTCCTACTATTGGTTTTTATATACACGCTCTCTTTATCTTGTTCAAATTTTCAATTGCTTAAAAAATATATTTTATTCATCCACTCAAATTCAAATAAATTTTTTAAGTTTGTAGTTGATGATACATGATGTTAATAAAGTTTTTTATCAAGTATTAATTCATTAATTGAATCAAATTAATTAATTGTAGCTTTATATGGGACAAAATGCACTGTTGTTTAGTTGGGCTATCTGTTGTCTATCTCCATTTTCACATTTTTAAATTTTATTTTTATTATCTTGTAAATTTGTTTATTGCTTTCTTTGAAAATTAAATTTCGTGGTTCTGAAATTAATTAGTGAGAGAGATGGAAAGTGTGTACATGTGTGTGTGAGAGAGAATATTTTTAAGTTAAAAAAAATATTGAAAAATTATTTATAAAGGACTTTCTGCATTATAGTGAAATAGCAGTAGCAAAGTTGGTAGAGCATCGGCGTAAAATGTGTATGTTTTTGGATCGAAGCAATAAACTAAACAAACCAACAGGATTAATTAACTAATGGTATGGTTCCTTTTTTCATAAATTGACAATGTGAACAGTATTTATCTTAAGCATTGATAAATTAAAATATTTAAATTACTCTTAAGCTTAAAAATTTATATGACATTTTAAATAAGCTTTGTGTTAAGAAATATATATTCATAAGAAATCTTTTCTGCAATTAAAAGTTAGCTTTAATAAAATCGTTTCATGTAAGAAACGCAATTTTCGTTAAATATGGTAAATAATAGTGTTTAAAATGATTTTCATCCCACAAATATACAAAACCATATTTTTAAATCCTCTCTCTGATAATGAATAATTTTAATTTATAAAATGTTATCACTTGTATTATTTTATCGTAATCTCTGTACTTGTATGTGTTAAGAAAAATAATAAATTTTTTTAATATTTTTTATCAATTAAAATTTTTTGCTGCAAATATTTCAATTTTTCTTTTTTAAGTTTATAATTTTTTCCAAACCCTTTATTTAATAAAATTGTTTTCAAGTCAAAAATACCTTGCTAAAAATTTTATAAAGAAAAAAGAGATTCAAAATCATACCATTCATCATAAGTCTATTCATTTAATAAATATTGCACCAGTGGAACACATTCAGCTATTTAGGGTCTCTTTGTTTCGTGTACGCGCACCTAACTATGGCACGCAATGCTCTGTTGACCCTGACAAATCGCATTAGCAGTCACCATAGTTAGCACCAAGCACATTTAAGGATTATTTTTCAAGCGAATGAATCGCTTCTACGTTCAAATAGTAGGATAAGAGCCAATAACCCTTTTCCATTCATGATTGCATCTCTAAAAAATAAGAGACTACCCTTGAAAGTGTATATCTGAGTAGCTAAATATATTACCCTGATACATTACTGATTTGGACGATTACCAAAAGTGGATATTTAACATTTTGACATATACTTCATAATTGATGCAATTTTTTTTCTACACAGGTTACATGATTTCTCTTTCTACAAATGCTGAAATAAATTTCGTCTCCATTAGCACTTTTTCAATTAATTTTTAATTTATTTAATCAAGTCTAGCAATTTTAAAATTAATTTATTAGAAAACAATGTCAAATATTACATAGAAATAAATTGACTTAAAGATATTGAGTTTCTCGTAAATTAGTTTTTTATTTACTTTTAAATTTTTAAGATTTATATTTAACACAAATGAATAAATGTTTGACTTTTTGTATGTTTTACTGAGCTAAATATATTTTTACACTGAAGCTATTCTCAAATGTTTTTACACTGAGTTAAATCTTGAAAAAAATCATTTCATAACAAGATACACAGTATTCTTGTTTTTTAAATATTACTAAGAGAAATTGTGTTTAACATTTATAGAATTTTTTTAAATTTTTCAGACTTTAAATATATTTTGTTTTACAATGCAAGACTTTTCATGCCTTAATCAAAAAATAGTTAACTTCTTTTTGTTTTTGATTTATTTTCTAGGAACAAGAAATGTGTATAAAGTCAGTTAAACTATTTTTGCATTCTTATAGGCTAAGCTTTTATGATATCAATTAATTGCTCACTTTATCAGAATAATTTTTATTCCTCATATTCTCAAATTTCAATAAATTTTGAAGAAATAGTTTATTCATAGTTACTATCAGTAGCCAATAATCAGTCTATTAACGTGGTACCAATGCATATGATTACTTACATCATAACTAGCATAACAGAATAGTAATTTGCCTAATACTTTATTCTTCACTCATCTATAAGAAATGGAATATTATATAGTACTCAATTTATTATGAAGATTAGTTATCTTTAGCTTAGAGAATTTATAGATTTTTTACATATTCGGTAATTTTCCAATAAAATGATTATGATTAGTTAAGACTAAAATTTATTTTTTTATTAATTTAATTATTTATTTAAGTAAAATTGTTGTATATATTCGCAGGTATGTAAATTGACCAAATAAAATTCATATTAAATACAATTGTGATAATTTTTATCTCCCTGCTCATGATTATTTAAAAAAATTTAATGCATGTAATGTTGATATGAAAAATAGAAAAATATTTCTATTGTTTCTGAATTTTTTTATTTATAAATTTCTTAACTTTTTTCTTTTCAGCCTAACTAGACTGACACAGAATAAAATATGACAAAACAAAATAAACCTATTGCAAAGTTCTATTGTGAATAATATATTAATCCAAATTTCACGCACCTGTTTGATAAGAGTGTATCATACTGAGTGAAAAGAATATAAGAATCAGCATTTCTTTAGTCTCTACGATTTATGCCTCTTATTCTTATCATTTTTTATAGAAATAACTCAGATAAATTATATTAGTTATTTGTATCTTAAAAAAAAACGCATTAATTGACCAGTGAAAAAAATTAGGGCCTTGGATGAATGACGTTCTGACTTCATGATTTAAAAACAAATGAATTGACAGAAATTCAGAAGCTATTGAGCATTTTATTACTTCCTATTTCTTTATTAATCTTCACATTACAAGGCATAGAAATTTTAATTAATTTATTTTAAAAAACAGCAAGCCTCCTGTATTTTTCAGTTCCCTTTGAGTCGCATATGACATTCTTTTGATGCTTTCAATATTAAATAGAAAAGGAAAATATAAATTCTATTTTAAGCGAAAAGTAAACATTTTTATGAATTAATCGCGTTTCTGAGGGCCTTTTTGGACTTAAATCTAATTTTAAGTAAAACATGCTATTTGCTTGGATCCTTTCCAAAAGTCCTTAGCAATGAATGAAGGTGAATGAAAAAGCAAGCTCTCTCATATTTACAGAGAAAAATTAGTATTTCTTTCACTGCATAAGCAATTTTAAGTAAACTTTTAACGATCATACTTAATCATATACATTCAGAACAGCAAAAAGTCAAAGAGGTATCTTAAAGATTGATAATTTTTTTATTTATAGTTAGATATATTTAAGTACATATATTATTAAGTAACATCAATTTGAAACGGAATAGATCCTGAAAATGCCAGTAATATTAGAAAATTCCAGTACAATCTGTGAAATTTTTGCTTTTAATTCTTTATTATGATCAAGGTATCACTTTAGAAGATGTAGGTCATTTATGAAACTCTTCAGCTCTTTTATAGAAGGATATTGGAGATTTTTATCATTTTAAAACTCCTAAATTCGATTTCATAACCTGTGTAATTTTTCTGCGCAAGCTTTGGTGCATATATTTTATTATGTTAATAAGAATAATGTAAGTGCCTATTCCATCTTTTTTATATTAAAACTCTCTTTCTCACAATAAAAATAAAATCCATTTTCATAATTCTTTTTGCTTACATCACACTTTTCGAGGAAAAAAACAGGATAGTTAATTTTTACATAAATGTAAATGCTTTAACACAACACTTGTATAATTTATGAAATTCTATAGCCCTATTTCTTTTATTTCTAATTTCAAACAGCAATATATAAAATGAATTTTCTCAATAGATTATGTATGTTTCTTAATAGTTTATTTCCAAAATAGAGTATGTAATAATTTATTTTTCAAAAATCACAAGGGAAAATGAAGATAAATTTAATTTAAACTAAAAAAAATAACTTCAAAATACTTTGGTTGATTACTGTTTAAGTTTGTTTTTACAATGAATGCATGTGTCAAGAAACTTGTATTCCTAAATTTTAGTTAAAATTCATAATTTATAGCAATAAATACAAAATAAATCGCAATAATTCTGATTATAAATTTATATCACTCAAAAAAGTCCAATGTTATCAATTTTTTTAAAAATTGATTTTGAGCTTCCACCTGTATTTTGTAAACGATTCTGTATTATATTAAATATTTCTTAATTTATAAATTAAAAAATTCTTTTTAAGAAATAGAGTTTAGGTTTTTGTAAAGTATCTGTAAATTTCACTTGTGTCAAAAAATATTTTTCAGGTTCCTGAAAACCTTCCTATCACAACATTATATGTGCTCCTACAATACATTATAATTTTGCAAAATATTTTCGAAACATTGCTTAAGTAACTGTCAATTTTGTTTAATAGGAAAGCATCTGAAACAAAATGAGAAAAGTAATTAATTACACATCTTTACAAGATCATTGATGCTATAAACTATTCAAGTTATTCATGGGAAAATATTAGTAATCAACATTTGAAAGGAATTCATGAAACTCAAGAACTTAAGGACGTATAAAAAGATTAATTCAATTTAATTTTACTTTCTTCAAAGGTATTTTCAGAATTCTGTGTGTGAAAAAATGTTTTTGTATTTCTGAAAACCTACAGTAGTTTCCCTTACATGATGCATAATGTAAAAACCAATTATTTTTAAAAGAATCACAGGAAATAATCCTTCTTTTCTCTCTCTCTTTCATTTAAATTTTAATACAAAATTTTAGTTGATTGAATATTTTATTTCAAAACATTTCTAACTAATTTTTTTATATACTAGCATGATTAAAGTTTAAAAATTAGACCTTAACTCTATTATTAAAATACTTGAATTTTTTATTTAGCTTCAAACAATTTACTAGAAATATTTGCATGGAGGATTTATCTATGAAATTAGGAAAGATTTATAGAAAAAAAACTTTTTCGGCCTAAAATATAAAAAATGCATCACATAAACGTTACAAAGTATTCATTTTAAAATCTTCTTTTTATATTCATAAATGAATTTTTATGTTTCGTATTGTGTATGTATAAATGAATTATGCGTATACTTTTGTAATTAAATATATAATCTTAATACAATCTATTGAAAATATTTTAGTGAAAAAAGAATTTTAAATTCATATCGGTATTTTGTTTTTCAAAATCAAAGTAATTGAATTCTTGTCAATATATTTACATTTTACAAATGATACTTTTCTAAGTTCGCATCCATTTGAAAATATATAGAGGCTTGTGTTTAAAAGTAATTTTTAAATTAAAATTACAAGTGATTAATATATATATATATATATATATATATATATATATATATATATACCACTTTAGCCAATAATGTATGTAGAAACTTATAAAATAATAAGCATTGCCTTGGAAATCTATTTTGAACAAATGCAATTTAAAATGTGTAGTGTCTCTAGTATATTAGTGATAAGATAGAAATATATATGTATAAAACGTAAATCGGAATTGCGGTATCATAGATAGTATGTTCGAATTCAACGTTATGAATAAATGAATAAATTTTCTATTGATTATGTGATAAATTTTTATTTATTGCAAGCAATTATTTTATATACATTAATATATAAGCAAATTTTATTGTTCCTTAATGCAAAATATGCATTAAGGCATAATGCATATTCTAATATTCTATCATAAAATTATATATATATATTAAAGTAATTGTATAAAAAGTAATAAACTTCTTTATTTGATGATTTTTATTTTATGCGTT
>JAPDSC010069828.1:5649-23788 GCA_026290005.1 Latrodectus geometricus
ATATATATATATATATATATATATATATATATATATATATATATATATATATATATAATATAATAAAAGAGTTTTAAATGCAGTATTGTTTGAATATTACTATAAAATTCTTCGTATGGTTAGACTAACTTATATTTACAGTCAATGCAACTTTGCCGTTTTTAAAAGTTGAGAACCATTTGTTTCTGGATGCAGCCTGAAAAAAGTAAAAAAATGTAAATATAATATTAAAAATATTTTAATTACAAGAAAAAATCATGTATTTATATTAATGAAAGTAGAGGAATATTTGTAAACAAAATTTTAACTTTTAACTCACGATTATTATTCAAGAGAAAGTGAGAATTTCAAAAATGTCAAGATCGACATTGTATAATAGATGATCGCGGAGAAATAATTTATTTTCCAGACAGGTGTACCATGAAAGTTTAATAAAAAATCAATTAGGAATCTAAGTAAATGCATATTTTTAGTCAACCAAATTAATTTTGTAATATAGGACTGCAATTTAAAAAACAACAGTGATACATTTGTTGTTCTTTAAATCGCTTTTGTTTAAGATTACTTTTGTTTATAATAAAAACAATTAATTAGAAAAAAAAGTAATCTAATTAAACATTAAAAATTGAAAATAATTTCTACACATTTAATTTATTCAAGCTAAACAGGATATTCATGAATCAGAAGGTTTAAAATAGAGGATTTACATATGTTAACATTTTTTGTTTAAAAAAAAATTCGGATAAAAATAATCATTTAATATCACATTAGAAGTAAATTATTTATTGAGCAAAAAAGATCAATTAACTCCACTTCTTGAATTCATTTAAATTTTTATATCAAAGCCGTATATAATACAAAATTATATGTATTAAGAAAAAATTCTCTTAAAACTATTAAAATATTACCAAAATCTTAAATAAAAATAACGTTACCTTTAAAAAAAACAATTCTACATCATCATTTTTTTAAACTTTTCGTTTTATGGAATTAATCGATTTGGCATATGAAGAATTCAAATAACCAAATCGAAAGTAACATGTCTCATCATGAAAGCTATTGACGATTAGATTTTTTTATAAACTGATTTTGAATGAGATGCGAATGAACTCTCTTTCCATTGAATAAATATCCAAAGAGTAATTAGCAAAAAATAAAAGTATAGAATAATTAAAGAGTTATTTTTATGTAAGAATTATGGTTACTTAAAGATAACTTCTTTACATAACATCTTATTGGGGAAAAAACATTAAAATCTTTTTCAACCAATAAGATTCATCTGTCCATAAATATCTCATTTATACACAGATTTTGTGATCTTAGCATGAAGAGTGTCAAATGATAGTCGAGCAATATTTTGAACTACAAATTAACTTAATTGGTAACATAAAATACTTTAAAATGATGTCCATTGAAAGGAATATTATTGATATTATTTATAAATTAAATAAAACAGACATTGAATAACATTTAATTCTATACACGTGTCCAAAATTAGAGTTACAAGCATAAAAATGTTTCAGTAATAAAAAGGGATTTAATGCTTGAAAATTTGGTATTTTGTTATTTAATGATGTAAGAAAACCAATAACAAAAAAATACATTTGATTAACAGTTTAATTTAGAGTAATAAGCAAATGAAAGCAACGCTAATCACAAAATAAAAATGTCAACAATCGCATTACTTATTATGTCTTTATTGCACCCCACCACTCTTTCAAATATCAGATATGGCTGCTTTCTACAAACACACAGCGAGATTACATAATATTAACAAAGCTATTAATCAATAATTGTGATGGAAATTCTTCTAAAAGCGAAGATTTTAAATTCAGTCGGGTCCTGGAAAAAGGTTTTCGGATATGCAATGGCTCTTCCTTGAGAATATACTCTGAAAGACTGAGATCTGGCTATTTGGATTGGGTTACTATTTACCATAGAGTGAAGCTATTTATCGTAGCCTCACTGTATGGCAAATAGCACTTTCTAAAAAAATGCAGTTTTGCGTAGTTGGGCGTCCCACAGCTGTAATATCCAAGCGGAGAAAATATAAAGTTGCGTTTTTCTATCCAATAAGATCCCTTTTGTTGCAGGAATGGCAATGCCAAATAATTGAATGATTTCTTTGCTGTTAATAAAAAATGATGGTGGTTATTAGATTCTTCTCAGATGAAATTTTATTGATTGCATTGCTTGCTGAATTGCTACCCGTGAGGGAAGAATAAATGGCGCCGATGTTGATATGTCCAAGAATGAGGTTTAAAGCTCCAAGATAAACTTTCTAAATAAAAATTTTCACTCAGTCAGCCTCTTCCATTGTTTATTATATCTACTGCAGATGAAAAAACATCTTAAAACAGCCGCCATATTTCTAATGCACATGCATTTAATGCAACATAATAATCCTTCAGAAAAAATGTGAAGAGTCCTTTCATGACTTTTCTGATCATTGCTAGCAATGGTATTCGATGTCTGAATCTCATGGAATAATTTACAGACAAATACACGTGGCGCTGGTAGCCGATTCATGTTTGTTACTATAGTTTCTATCCCACTCTCTCTAATGGGACACCATTGTAATTCAACGTTTAAACGACTCTGTGTAGTTATTTTAATTGCAATCTTAGAGGTTAAGGAAATTTTCTTTCATATAATATTTAAAAAATGAAACTTTACACGGAAATTTGTTGGTTTAAAAAAGTTCAACTTTTCAATTTTAAATTTTGTTTCCAGATTTTTCTTCCGCGAAGAAATTTTTTAATTACGACCATTCAATACAATAGAGACATAAATTGATATTGCTTTCTAAGTTATATAATACGAGTTTTTAAAATTATAGTAAATATTTCTATTGTTAAAAAATATTTTTTTTTTAAATTGTGAACATTATTGCATTATTGTCACTAGAAAAATACTACTTGCTCTAAAAATACTACCCGATAAAATCTATTAAAATAATTTCGCACTTTGTTGTAAAATAATACAGCAAATTTAAGTATTCTTTATAGGATTGCCGATTTAGTTAATCGTTAAAATATTTTATCAGTTTTAAAAAATCTTGATAAAATTTATGATTATTCGTTTCGTTATTTGAGTTGAGTGTGTATTTTTCACTTAATTAAAAGTTCAATTTTTTTACATAAAAAGCAGAATTAAGAAATTTTAATATTTCGGCTGAAAATTAGAAATAAAACAGATAAGTGTAAATCTATGCACAGATACTCTTATTTTTTTATTATTTTAGAAATATGTTACAACAGATTTATTATTTTTATATATGAATATACAATCTGATCAATTTATAAGAAGAATCTATTTGTTTTGTGATATCGACATTTATTATAATTGTATGTACCATGACTTTGAACCGTCATGATTACAAATTAAATATATCTATATTTATGTGTCGTGTTTTAGACTTCAGAAAAGCTGGAAAAAAATTTTTTATACAGATCGGGTGACCATCTTTCTTTTTTCATCCGATTCTACACTAATGATTTCAGTAAATCTGCTTCTTTCAAGGTTGTTTTTGTACTTGAAAACTCATAAGATTATGACTGGTCACCATAAAAGTAAAGTTAATTCTTTGATTTTAATGAAAAGGTTTCGTTATTCTGTGGGAGAGCGCATTTCTTTCTGAGAACTTCGCTGTCTAAATCATTTAAATAGATTCCAATAAGACAATACTCATCTTATATGAATTTCCAAGGCTAAGATTTCGATCACCGAGAAGTGCCATGGATTTGGATAAGAGGGGAATTCAAACTGTGTCAGACACCCAGGGAAACTTGATGCTAACATTGGAATTTCCTTGGAACAAAAGTTAGCTAAATGAAAATAATTTATAAGTTTTCCATAATTACATTTGGAACTTGCTGCCCGATGAAAAATTATCATGATGTCTTTTGTAAGGAGGAAAGCTAACATTGTTTTCGAATTCGATGAAGATCAAATTGTATCCTGTCAGGATTGCATTTTATCGTACGGCACTATTCCTGTACATGTCAATCGAGATTATGGAATCTATGGGTTCACAATGGTTATATTGTGTACCGTACTAGATTTCAAAGAAACACTATTACTAACAACCGAGAAGACATAGACTAGAGCAACATTGCCTTAATAAATCTTTCAACCATATTACGAACTCTAAACTAAAAATTCTGGCAGGATGGACACATTATTTCCAGCAGCATGTACTTTCAATTGTCTACGACTACGGAAATTTGTACTAAATTTTATACAGGAGTGCCTTCAATAGTATGGTAAATGAACGGAGTTTTCACAGGAATCCACATTTTGCTCATACCCTGAATCCAATTCACATTTAGTTTCAGCTCATTTTCAAAGAGCATTTGGTACCGTCACACCAAATCAAGACTTCCATACCTAGAATGATGGTTATTGGGTATACTTCTCCGTCACCTCTTATTCATATTGACGGTACTTTGAAAAGTAACCGTCACATTACTTTGTTTTAAGCCCTATGGCCTTACTGATTGTTTAACACATAAGAAATATTTCGTCTTATTAGTAATGTAAGGTCACATGTTGCTTTTCTTTTTCAATTGCCTTTATATAGATCACTCTTTAAATATCCCACCAACAGAAAAAATCTGATTAACGGTTGACGAGTGACACTGCAAAATGAATGCATACTAGTATGAAAACACAAAAACAGTTATATTCACTTAATTCTCTTAATCAATTATAGAGATTCTTCCCACACTAAAATTACCCAAATAATAGATTTTATGGAGACCCATTTTTTTTCTTTCCGATTTCATTTTTAAAGTAGTCAACAATAATTTTAATTAGAATAATATAGATAATTTAAAATATTAAGGGGAATAAATATGTTTTATTTCCCGATTTAAATTTATTGACAAAAATTTTACTCCATACTTGACTATGGAAGCAATAGATTTAGATAAGTGAAACTTTAAACTAATCATGATATAATTATTCTTAAGGGCTTAAAGTGACCCGGTAGGAATGCGCCATTTCATCTGAATGATCTGGCTTCATATAAACTGCTATTGAACACAAGATCAAATTTATCAGATGAAATTGAAAATAAAATTCGGATTCTTCAATTACGAGATATTAAGTTAGTATTCATATTAAAATTGTGTAACACCCATTTATCATTTTTTGATTGAGTTGTTCATATGCAATAGTTTAAGTTGATACGAGTTGCATATTATTTTAAATTTTAAACAATGTAAAAAAACAGTTGAGGGTTAACATTCTTTCACTCGTGAAGGATTATCCTACAGAAATCAATTTATATAACAAACATAAAATAAACTTTAAAATCAGTACAGAAACTATTGTTAAAATGAGTCATTGCATGTGCTAGTTAATGGTGTAAGTTTTTATAGTTCTTTTCACACAGTAAATATTTTTTGGGGATTTATTTGTTATTGCTAAAAGGAATGAAGCAAAAATAAAAAAAAGGATTGGTGCTATTGTTCTAAATTACACTAGGATGACTACTTTAGTTTCTAACATCAAACTTTCTCCCACGAATTCGTTACAAAAAAAAATGAGATAAAAAGGAAAATAAAGATTTATTTAAAATATTGGATAAAAATTATTTATGTAATACCATGAGACAAAATTTTTTGCCGGCTTACCATACAATTGGAAAAAATATTAATTATAGAATTTTTATGAATGTAATTCTATGTCAGTTTTTAATGACTTAATTATATTAAATGTATATTCGGTTGAAAATGAAAAAAACTATGGTCATTATATATACATATATAGAAAGAGTGTTGAGAGAATTTATAATTTCATGAGGAAGCTTAAAACTTCAAATACATTTAGAAATTTAAATATTCTTTAATAAAAGCAATTAAAAATCTCTCTCTCTTAACAAATAGAGAAAAAGTTTTCTTACTTATAAGAACTATTTTAACCCTTTTGCAGCTCAAATCATAGACCGATTTTCTTTAAAAACTTTGTACTTTTTACATATTTTAAATCTATATAAGTTAAAGAATTGAAATATGTATTTTTCTTTTCTAGAAAAGATTTTTTATTTAGATTTTTATCAATAGTAACTAAGTTGTCAGAAAAACCATTTTCGAATAATAAGACAAAACTATCAAATAAATTTCGATTGAATAACTGCTAATTTCTATTCACATTACATAATATATAATGTAAAATGTCTTAAATTAAAAAATATATATATAATGTACTGTGAAAAATACATCAATATCACAACTAAAAAAATCACTTTCAGGATCTTATAAATCAGAAATATATATTGTCAATTGCTGAATGTTTTCTAGCACCAATTTTTGTTTAGAAAAAAGTGATAAAAGTGTAGATAAAGCGTTGGATTCGCACCCAGTACTTCAAATACCATAATTTAGTACACAACTAATGACAACTATTGATCCTAAAATTTTAATTAAATGCCTAATAATGTATACAGCACATTTCACTGGTTGACCAGTTTTGAAAAGTGTCACTAATTCATCAGTGTAATTATAATACAAGCCTTAATAAAGGACAAAACACATGCCTTTGCAAAGTACTGCTCTGACAATAAAAAGTATATTATTTTGAACATCAAATTCTTTGATATCTTTTTTTGAGAATTCTTGACATTTACAATATTTTAAACAAATTAAAAATATTAAAAAATAAAAGTTATTATCTTAATTCAACATTTTTTTTATGTTCAGAAAACATTTTTAGTTTTTTAACTGAAAGTGACATTTTATTTTGGACAAATTTATTATACTTAATATTATATTAAAAATAATGATCAAACATTGCAGTTGATTATACACATTTATGGTGATGGAAATTTTATAATTAGATATTTTTACAAAAAATAAATTTTTAAGAATATATAATTTATAGATTTCTTAATCACAGAATGAAAAATTAAGTAGTTTGTATTTCAGTGTAAATTTAAGAAATATCGAACTAAAGAATGAATTTTTAAATTGAAACCAGTTTGTGGATATAGGGTCAATAACAAATATTACTTCTTGGGTTTTACACACAATTGGTTTGAGAGAGAGATTATATATATATATAGTTGATTTAATAATTCTTAAATTTAAATCTTTATCTAAAATTATCATTAAATTAGAAGGGATTAATGATTTAATTTTTTTTAATAAATATGTTAAAGAGTTTAAGTTAGCTGTATTAATTTGTGTACTTTTGAGTATTTCTGTGTTAGCATCAGGCTAAACGTTTTACAGAACACAATATTGAATTAATATTCCGATTCTTTAAGTACAAAAAATCAATGCGTCAATACAGGACCAAAACTTTGCGTCAATACAGGACCCAGCAGTATCTGCAGCTTAGAATGTCCGCTGAGTGATGGAGTGTCAATTGGTCGACAACCACTGACTGAGGAAAAATTTCAACATGCTTTAGACCAAGAAAGTTTAGAAGACTACCTAAACACGTGATCTCCATTTTCTCATAGAAACAAAGCATTACGGAAGTCTCGATGACAGATCAGAGGACTATAGAAACATAATGGATGCTGGCCAAAGAATAGAAAACAACAAATGATTGATGGGATATCATAGATGCGACATTTATATATTGTTAACTGTTATTCCTGAAGCAACGTAATGACTACTATGAACAGATTCCTTACAGATCACATCTACAGGAGAGTTACGGATTGATGCGATGTCAAAGGACATCTGAAATCACTCCATACTTTGAAGACATCATCGAACTCTTCATGTAAGCAATTTTATGATAAAACCCATTTTAATTCAGTGTTAATAACATTGCTGCGCATAATCCCTTAATAACCTGCAGAATATTCTTGACTCTTAGTGATGGACACTGTTACACACACCGTACCAATGAAGCGCTGTTGCAGCGATGTAAAAAGAAGGAAAAAAAACTGTGAGTCAAGTTACAGCACTTGAGTAGAGATGATGTAAAATGAGTGAGGAGAATCAGTTAGATAAAATAGAGTTTTAAAATTTTAGAGTTTTATACAATCCATTGAATTTTTCTGAGCTATTGACACCAACATTTTTTGGTCTGTCGAGCTGGAGCCTGTGGATTAAGACATAATAGATATTATTGCCTATTGCGAAAGCGAGAATGATAAGTAAACAACAACTCAACACTCTTTGACAGCGATGATCAGTAATTATGAGGTATGCACATACCTCATATAATTGAGCTTTTTGATCATTCACTCCTATGAGATAATTTAAATTACTAATTTGAATTAATGGTGTTGAGCTTAATAACTGTTTTTCAAAATTTGTACTGTTGATTAACTTTATAATATATAGGTTTGAAATGTTTTCAAAATGTTTAAAAAGTGTGAATAAATCTGATTTGCGAATTGCGGCTACTGAGTTAGGAACGGTCGTTTCTGATAAAAGGTAAAGCTGTTTTTTTTTTTTTTTTTTTTTTTTTTTTTTGTTATTTGTAGAGCTGACAAAAATTATAAAGAGTAATGTTAAATTTCAATCAGGAAAAAAACAAAATAAGCAAGAAAATCATGCTAACAGAATTGCAATTAGAACAAATAAAATTAGAGAGAATGAAAGCTGAATTAGAAATAACACACCTGAGAGGAGATTTAAAAATAATGGGGAAACTAATACAGAAAATAAAAATGAAAACTGCGATTCTTTAAATTCATTAATAAAAAATATTAGTACATTAATGATGAAAATACCGAGTAAACCAAGAGGTTCTCTCCAAAGAAGCAAAAAATAAATTCCAACATCTGTTACAAAAAAAAATGCTTCAAATAAATTTTAAGCAGAAATTCTTTTAAACTTGCTTGGTGAGAAATCATCAAATATAATTTCTTATGCAGACGGGGATGAGTTAAATGATTATGAAAAAGTTAAAGAAATTATTCTCAGAGAATTTGAACCCACACCCCAATGTGTTAAGAACAATTCAGAAAAACAATAAAACAGCAAAATAAAACTTAGATTCAGTTCGCGCAGCCCAACCTGTCTAGTGGTTAGCGTAACTGACTACGAATAAGGAGGACCTGGGTTCGTAACCCGGCTCGGACATGGATGTACTTTCTCTTCTTATGTGTTTCTTGTCCTTTCCTCTGATTATGGATGAATGTGGCCCGCCCTATAAACGGGTTTGTGGTGGTGTGACGTGGGTAGTGCTACTTGCCTCCGTGACTTGGTTCATAGGTGCCCAATAGGTAACGATAGGAGAGAAAAATATTCTGCGTATTTATTAAAAGATAATACTGATTTACACGAGGTTATAGAAAAATTCTGGAATATAGAAAATGTTGAAACCAAAGTTTCCAAAAATAAAGAAACTATAATATGAAAATATCATTTTAAAACTAATGTAAAGAGAGACAGTACACACAGGGAGATATATAGTTAAAATGCCTTTAAAAGAGGACCCAAAGTGTTTAGGAAAATCCAAAGAAATTGCCTTAAAAAAATGAAATTTGTGGAAGCGTTTTTTTTTAGAGAGCCTGAATATTAAATATTATAAAGGGCGTTTTTGAGCGAATATGAGAGAACTTAGCTCATACGATCTAAATTTCAGAATATGAGGAAGAAGTAGGTACATGTTATATACCCCCATTTAGGTATCCATCGTCCTGATAAGAGCACAACAAAACTTCATATAGTCTTTAACGCAACTTCCTTAAGAAAATCACTTAACTCCTTACAATTTAGTTGTTTTTTTACAATAGGATCTTTTTCAGAAACGGGATGACTTGTTGAATACACTGTCAACCAATACGAATTTGGACACCTATGCAAATGACGATATCAGCAGTCCTGAGGGACGTTGCAGCCTCCGCCGGTATATATCGTGCAGGAAATAGTATCGGCATTAATCGCATGCAAGTTCCCGCGCAGTTCGAGATCTCTGATTTCCTGAAAGGTATAATTATGGGATACAACAAATGTGGCTGATTCTTAAGGGACATTCTAGCGATCAGAAGTACCCAAAATTGACAGTGGCTTATGTGATTAAGCAATGGAAGGTTAGTGGTGATTGTCAGAACGTGCCCCGAGTCGGCAGACCAACGAAACTTGGAGATAGAGACCGACGATTGCTGTCCAGAGTGATTCGGAAGACCCGCACCCAACTGATGGCCCTCATCCGCGAGGAGTTTCAACAGGCATCCGGGTGTATTATTCCAATGAATACCATCAGTAAGAAAGCAAATCTGCTTAGTTTTCATGATCGTGCTGCTGCCCTTTAGCTCTTGATCACAAAGTCGAACAACTCTGGACCGTAGATCAATGGATTTACCGAGCAATTTCGATGTGCAAAGCACATCGAAATTGGACCGTAGATCAATGGAAACGGGTTCTTTGGAGAAACGAATCAAGGTTCACCCTGTACCATTCGGATGGCAGGGTCTGGGTCTGCCTGGAAAACATTTCTTGTCAGAATGCATTGTGCCAACAGTCAAGTTCAGCGGAGATGGAATTATGGTCTGGGGATTTATGCTTTGGATTTATGGAATTATGCTTTTTTTTATTATTTATTACTTTTGATCTGATGGAATTATGCTTTGGACTAGGACCCTTGGTCCCCATTCATGGTAAGCTCAACGCCTACTGCACCATTTTGGATGACCATGTGCTTCCTACGTTGTGGCAGTTTTACGGGTTGGATCCCTGTTACTTTCAGGACGATAATACCTGTTGCCATGTTTCGAGGTTAACCAAGGCTTGGTATGGTGCCAATGGAAATCATCAAACTGACTAGTCTGCCCAGAGCCCAGACCTGAACCCTATCAAGAACCTCTGAGAAGAGTTGGATCGCCTAATTAAGGGGTGCACTACCCGTCCAAAATCGGTGAAGGAACTTGAATGTCTAATCCAAGCCGAGTGGAGTATTATACCACTAGCTGTATTACAAAGACTTGAGGCAAGTATGCCCCTGAGGATCCACGCTGTTATTGTCTCTCGTAGAGGTTCTACCAACTATTGATTTTGAATTTAGTTTTTCTTTCCTATCACAGATGTCTATGTACTTATTGGTAGACAGTGTATCAGCTACAAAAACACATTTATGTTTTTCTTGCTGATATTAAACAAATGTATAGAATGATATTTATCGATCCTAATCAAACTAAACTTACCGAGAATATTTTTCATCAGATAAACATAAGAAAGCTTTATATTTCTTGAGATCATGAACAAACATGAAAGAGGGGGGAGAATAATGGGGAAAATTTTGCTAAAGATATACCCCCAGTTACATAAAAATGATTTATGGTTTGTATACAATTCAAGGACCAGTTTTTGTGCACGAGGGCTAATTAAATCGGGAATTTCAGTTGAAAGAGAATCGCTGCAATATCCAAAAAGAGGTTAGAAGCCACAAACTGCTGAAACGAAGGTTGTTATTGTTTCTGCACCTGCATGGTTCCCTTATCTAGTTGGAACCCTTACCTAGCTGCACCTGCATGGTTCCCTTATCTAGTTGGGACCCTTACCTAGCTGCACCTGCATGGTTCCCTTACCTAGCACCGCAGTTGGGCTCACCAGTTAAATAGAACCAGCCGGACGGGAATCTTCGTAATTTAGAAGTAGAGACCAAGTAGAACACTTCCCAATACTTGGCCTGCCACCCACAGAAGTATCATTTCAAACGGAGGTCATTGCAACCACGACATGTTTTAACATGTCCTAGCATCCATCAGCGAACACTATGGATCTTCGGGTTTGGGATTCGAACTCACTACTTTCGGATACAGAGACGAACCAGGCCACCGCAGCCTTGTTAAAACGATGTTTAACTATCCGGCTGCCAAGCTTGGTATTATAATATGGAGCGATACCATCTTGTTTGCCATATCTTGTTCGAATGGATGATAGAACAATCTTGTACTTGTCGAAGATAGAAAAAAAAAGTAGTTCGCCATTTTTAAAAAGAAAGAAAAATAATTCGAATTCTTTTACTTCATTGAAAATGTTGCAATATTATTTCAAGAAAATATGAATCCAACTTCATTTATATAGGCCTTATAGTTAAAGATTTATCGGCATATCTATCATCACATTTATCATATTTATACGTCAATAAATATGTCATTAGTTGTGTGTTCAGGGGGAAACAACCAACGACGTAGTTATAGACGTATTTTATTAATCACTCACAAATAAACGCATAAATTTTTAAAATAACTCATCCTTATAAAATGAGTGCTTTTTATTAATTTTAAATATTCTAAATTCATTTAAAAACCAAAATAAAATCTTAAGTATATTCGAAACTAAGTACTGAAAAGAAAACTATTTTGTATCATCGAAGCTGTAGAATAGTACCAGAATCAATTGAATCTTTAATAAATTCTGGTACTATATTCTACAGTTTTGATAACATAAAATAATTTATAGTTTATTTAAGTGGATTATCTCATGAGTGACGCTTCACTAAAATAGGCTGAGGTAATTTCACTTTTTCTTCATTAGCACACAAATCTGCGCAATATAACACAACAAAGGTTTATCGCAACTTTAATTGCCATATTTATTATTGTCTGAGTTAAATAAATTGAACTGTTGAGACTGAACTGTCAGGAAATTTAGTTCAGCATTTGCAAAACATTAAACATAATAGATGCAACATAGAAAGAGAAGTTTAATTGCAGCAAGATTGCAGTTGATACACAAAACGGAACAACAAAATAGACTTATTTCTTCTTAATTTAAAACAGGTTAAACGTTCAAAAATTATGATATCAATGTTTTCTTTATTCTTAGAGTATTTTATTTAGGATTTTAAATTTGCACACTCCTGTTAATAACTCTAAGATGTTAAAGAACCGTTTAAAATATTGTTCTTTTCGTGACAACGAAAATGCCATAATGGCGAAATAAAGAGATAAGGCTCCAAATAAACAAACTAGTTATCTCAATTTTAAATTGGGTTAAAAACTTCAAGTTGATTCTTTTAGAGTAAAAAACTAATTTCTGTTATACAGAAACTAAACAAAGTAGCTTTCAGAGTAAGAGACTCGAGTCGAACTTTCATCTGACACACTGCTTTGCTGAGACCGTTATTTAAACCTCTACAGTAGTTCAAAGAGCATTCCTCCATGGTCATTCCTAGAACATTCCTATAGTAAGCCTATAGTAACTCGACTCCTGTTGGTCCTATATGCTTAAAACTTCAATAATTTTGACTGATCTTTTGTCCCTAAAAAAGTCATCAAATATCGCAAAATCGTCAAAAAGATCACCAAATGGCGTCAAAATGCTTAGAATTTTAGATTTATTTCTCGTTATTGAAAACCGTATTTTCCAGAATATAAGCATTTAAACAATATCACAAATTAAACGATAACACATTAAAACAAATTATTAAATAAATATGTAAAACGTTGCCATATATTTACAGAATTTACATTTGTTGTAACATACTCATACAGATCTGGTGTACTCAACAATTTTACATTGAACAATTCTGTATCTTTATCCATAACAGAGTTTTCTAAAGCTCAATTATTAATAATATATTCTGTGGAGCTTGAATTATTAATAATAATAATTCAAGTTCCACAGTAATGATGATTTATAGAAATTTTAGTTATAAAGTTTGTAAAGCAATCACAGAAAGTTGAAACATATAAAAATATTTTCTAAATGTTTTATGTCAAATTTTCACTAAATCAACCGATCACAATGTCATTTGGTTCACCCATCATCTATTACGAAAACAAGTTTGTTATATGGTCATTTTCATGCTCGTAAGCGTTAACTACATTGGGTCTGGTGGCATAAAAGAGCCAAACCCCTAAATTTTCAAGCCCAAAGTAGGAATCAAACCCAAGAATTATTGAATTAAAGATCAGAGAGTTAACCATTCGGCTACCAACTTGTCACACGACAGTTACATCAGGTAAGGACCAGGTTGACAAAAACTAACGGAAACAATTTTCAAAACACTTTCAACAACGTTTATATGTTTAAGCTTACTTGAAATTAACTTTAAATAAATTTTACATAGCAAAGAAATAAAAAATTTCTCACCAAGCTCTGTTACTAAAAATGAAAAATGGTCTGTTAAAATAAGTTTAGCTTGCTTTTTACCTCAACAGTCATATTTAGCGTACGCAGACTAATTCGATTGGGACATACAGTTGAATGAGGATTCCGAATTTCCAAGAACACTCACGCCCGAGGTCATAGGTTATTGAAATGAAGATCAGATGACTAATTATGTCACTGCTCCCTAAAACAGGGGCGTTTCTTTTGCCCAAATATGAGCCTGGATGACTGTTGATTGACGATTTCACACAATATCATTTCATTGCGAAAGGAAAATGAAACTGATAAGGAAAATGTCTAAAGAAAATCGAAACTACAAACTGACTTACAGATAAATAATAAATGCTGGGATTAGATCGTATGTCGAGAGATTACGTCCAAATTTGAGTTCAATAGATGATGAAGCAAAAATTAAAATGATCCACGTTCGTGAAATAAAATGTTAAATAGTTCAAACATAGGAATCAGTAACTGAAGAATGAAAATGCATTTTCAACTAGATTGATGTATTCCACCAGATTACAAATGAAAACATAAAGAATTTGTTTCGTAATGATTCATTAAGAGATCTTTACCATTCTTCAAAAAATTCAGCTGAGAAAACACTCTTTTTTTTCTATACATTTTTTAAAAATTTTGATATAATTTTACCCACCAGTAATACAATTTCATAGCAAAAAAAGTAGTACAATTAAAATCTTATTTTTTGGTTCATTCAGCTAAAAAGTAAAATCGTATTTTTCGGAATGGAAGATTCTGGGTTCGATCCCAGCCATTACTAAATTATGGAAAATGAATATGGCGTTGCAGTTTTCTTTAAAGTATTTCACCAGCTCTTAGTGAACAGTGTGCATAAACAGGTCATCGTTGCATTGTCCTCCATGCGAAAGGATACCTCTAGGCTGGCAAGTCAAGTATTGGGGGTTGTCTGCATTCTCCCTGCTTCTTAATGACGAAGATTTCCATCTAACTGGTAGAAGCACGCTGTTGGCTAGGTACAGGGAAATATACTGGTGGAACAATATTTTGTAAACTGTGGTGCCCTATTTAGTTAGGAGATCGTTCTAATTATCAGAAGGTAGTGAATTCGAAGCTCTTCTTAACCAAATAATTACCATGTTCACTAAAGTTGACAAAAGCACTTTAAATAGGCCGTAAATCTCAATATCATTTGAGAGAATGTCGCAATGTACTTTGAGAGGGTAGCAAGTCCAGTATCGGGATTTTCTGCTTGGTCCCCCAGCACTTTATATATATCTTGAAGAGCCCAATTTTAGAATAACCTATAGGAAGAATGCTGGCAGTTGAATTTTGTTCATTTGTCGCTCAACATATTTTTGCACACAAGAGCTAATTAGACAGGAACACAGTTTAATGTGGATCACTATAAACTACTCAGCCGCCTACTTTGTCTAGTGGTTAACGTACTGACTGCGGATGGGGTGGACCTGGGTTCGAATCCTGATTCGGGAATGGGTGTACTTTCTCTGTGTTTTTTTTTTTTTTTGTCCTTTCCTAAAATCATGGATGAATGTGACCAACCCTATAAACGTGTTTTTGGTGGTGTGACGCGGGTAATGCTACTCGCCTCCGTGACTTGGTTCACAGGTGTCCACCGGGTAACGCTAACT
Organism: Latrodectus geometricus; assembly: GCA_026290005.1. Classification (NCBI taxonomy): domain Eukaryota; kingdom Metazoa; phylum Arthropoda; class Arachnida; order Araneae; family Theridiidae; genus Latrodectus; species Latrodectus geometricus. The sequence continues at coordinate 21,308 of JAPDSC010069828.1, forward strand.
GAGTAGCAATTTCCGGGGCTGTTGTGGTGAAGGGTTAATCACCCAGTGCCCACCATTAGAAAAAAAAACTACAAATTACTAAGCCCACAGTGGGATTCGAACCTACGAGCTGTTGAACAGAAGGCCAGAGCACTAACCATTCTGGCAGCTCATATGATGAATAGAAATGAGTGACTAGAAATTCTTATTTTACTCACACGAATATGAAAACCATTCACTTTGTAAGAAAATGTCCCGTAAAGATTTCCACTGCGCATGCACAAATGTCATACAATATTCGGTTATAAAATTACTCGTTGACGTCATAATAAATGTGGCATTTTACTATTAAAATACCTGAAGGACTTAAAGAGGGGTTCTATGTGTCATTAGGTGATCACCCATTTAATTTTTTTATTTACAAAAGTGCTTATCAATCTCAGTAAATGTGAGTTTTAATGTTACTGAACAAACAAGCTAATCTTAATAATTTGTCTTTATATATAAAAAATATCAGTCGATTCTTCCATTTTTCAAATTACAAACTAGATATATAAGAAAAATAATAATTTAAAAATAACCAGCCATAATTAAAAAAAATGTTTACATTTCTAAGGTGATACTTTTTTTGACCCCCAAAAATATTTAAATTACCCGTTTGATTGTCAGTAAACAGCAGCTTTTCTCAGAAAAATTTTAAAATTTTACGAAACTATTGTAATATAATTTAATTTAATAATCAAATGCAATGCAATTTTCTTTTTAAATCAATACAAATAAAACACTGCATTTAAAAAATTGTATTTAAGATATTTATGTTTAATCAGAATACTTTGATAAAAGTATTTAAAATATATGTATTAATATTATTAGAAAGTTTAACGAATTTTTTCATATTTCTGTTGTAAAATTTAAGGTACAATAGCAAATTTGCAAAATTTAAATCTTAAATTTTGCAACAGAAATATGAAAAAATTCGTTATAAAAAAAAAGCAAATTCTAATACCTTATTTGCGACACATATATTTTCATAACAGCAGATTCGAAGAAATTTCGTCCATCCAGCCATGAAAAGCAAAATTATACAATTATTTTTCCATTCGTAAATATATTTTTGCATTATAATTTTGAGCAAAAATACTTAAGAAAGCTATAAATGCATAGCAGAAAATTTTTAAATTACAACAGTTTGGCAAGGCATTTAATAGAAAATCAATACAACGCAAGGGATTTGTACAATATAGGCAAATAAAATTAAGTTTGTTTATTTGGCAAAAAATTATTTACTGAATTAATAACCTGAATTAGCTTATTTTATTAATATTGTAATAATTATTTAGATAGACTAAAATTATGTGGATTAAAAACACATTTTTATCGCTAGAAATGTTTTACCATTTAAATTCCATAATAAAAATTTTCATTTTTTTCAAAAAAAGATAATTTGATTTCTTAATAGAAAATTAGTTGAAATTAAAATATATACGTATATGAGCTATATAAGCTATTTAAAGGAATGCACAACAAATTTTAGAGCAATTTTTAATTAAATTTTGAGCTAGTATAAAATCAGTAACAGATGGCATAAAACATGGCCTAAATTATAACTCTAAAATTATTGCACGGTGATTATAAAAGTATTTTGCAGTACCATGGTGTGAATTTAATAAATTATTTGTTTGTGGTTCTGAACTCATTTATAGCTCACAAGAACTAATTAGAACGGGATTCACATTTTATAAAATGAATTCTGAATTATTAAAAACATCTTTACCAGAGATGGGAGCCGAATTCAGACACCATTGAAACAAACGCAACAGTGTTAAAAATTCAGCTGTCTGTTCAACTTGAATTTGAAAAGAATAAAACGAAAAAACTTCTGTAGCTCATGATATATTATGTTCATCCATTTTGATTATTTTATAATATTTAATAATTATTATAAATTTAATGCTTTTACATTATTCATATGTAATTTTAGAAAACAAATTTATTTATTAATATATAGCATGTAAGTTTTAAATTTATAATAATTTAAGAAATCACTTGATCAAAAAAATCAAATAAATGCATATTTCTAAACATTTTCATACTAAAATAATTTTCAAGGATACCGAAGAATTTACAAGAAAAATTTAAAATATTAGGGAAAAATGACGATTACAAACTAAAGATCCTGAATTTTACATATAAAAATACATAAGTTCAAAATAATCTGTTCACATTTTTTTTAGTTTTAATCTAAAAATTATTGGGAGCTATTATAATTATTGAATTTTTGTGACTTAATTTTTTCAGAGAAATTCGGTTAAAATTTTAAGTCAGAAAATCAGAAAAAGCTTAAAAAAATTGTCGTTAGAAATCGTAAAATAATATAAAGATCTTTTGAAGATAATTTGTTTTATAATACAAAGATATTTAAAAATTACTTCCGGTATAAGGATGAAAATCATGACGGATTGCAATTGTTATTATATATATATATATATATATATATATATA
>JAPDSC010069828.1:26031-42884 GCA_026290005.1 Latrodectus geometricus
ATATATAATTGTATTTTTCAAATATAAAAATATTATACAAACAATATGTAATATAAACGGATGCAGGAAAGCTTGCATTTCAATAATCTTTCACAGGAAGATTGCTTATATTACGTACTTTGGCTTTAAAAGAATACTCTGCACATTCAACAATAAAAACTGAGGTTCCGAATGAATCTTTTTGTTATCACTCGGATCCTTTTTCCCAAAAGAGGAAATTAATGAAATTTCCTTCAATTATACTAAACACAGAATATTCTTTTAAAGAAATATATTATAGATATTTTAAAATATAAGTCTCATAGCATATAAAATAATACCTTCGAAACGAATGTTGCTTCCTGCTTACAAGCAAAATATATAATTGCATTTTTCAAATATAAAAATACTATTCAAACAATATATAATATAAACGGATGCAGGAAAGCTTGCATTTTAATAATATTCACAGGAAGATTGCTTATATTACGTACTTTGGCTTTAAAAGAATACTCTGCTTATTCAACAATAACAACTGAGGTTCCGAATAAATCTTTTTTCATAAAAGATTTTATCGGATCCTTTTTCATAAAAGAGGAAATTAATGAAATTTCCTTCAATTATACTAAACACAGAATATTCTTTTAAAGAAATATATTAAAGATATTTTAAAATATAAGTCTCATAGCTAATAAAATAGTACCTTCCAAACGAAGGTTGCTTCCTGCTTACAAGCAAAATATATAATTGTATTTTTCAAATATAAAAATATTATACAAACAATATATAATATAAACGGATGCAGGAAAGCTTGCATTTTAATAATCTTCACAGGAAGATTGCTTATATTACGTCCTTTTGCTTTAAAAGAATACTCTGCACATTCAACAATAAAATCTGAGGTTTCGAATGAATCCTTTTGTTATCACTGGGTTCCTTTTTCATAAAATAGGAAATTAACGTAATTTACTTCAATTATAATAAACACAGAATATTCTTTAAAAGAAATATATTATAGACATCTTAAAATTATGTCTCATATTTTATAAAATAGTACTTTTTAAACGAAAGCTGCTTCCTACTTAAACAAAGAATATAGTTGTGTTTTTCAAATATAAATAAGGTTTTCAAATATAAAATGTTTTTCAAAACATATTTGTGGATGAGTTTTTATAAAAACATACAAAAATCTGTTTTGCTTATGATGTACACATATATAGCTTTAAACTCGATTGAATTTTTTTCAAACACCTGATTTGTTTCAATTACAAAATGTATTAAACTTAATATTTCGATTAATAAAATCTATACTTTCCATATATAAAAGGGAAAAATCATTTATGACCGAAACTTTGTTTAGTTTTCTAAGCGAGATTGTGCATAAATTACGATTTACTACCTAGGTTTCATAAGAAAAGTTAATAAATCACATTTTGCGAGTGATATTTGCTTATTTATGTCAACAAGAATTATAAATGAATAATTATTTAAAAAAAAAAGATGTAAATTTAAGAATATATTTAAAAAATCAGTAATATGAAGATTTACAAAAACAGTAGTTTTACTTTGAATAAAAATAGTAAATTTTAAAATTTTTTAAGTAACGAGCATAAAATTTTAAGTTAAATAATTATTTTAAGATTTTTAAAATTCTCCATTTTTCAGATTATTTCTGGCAACAATCTCTGATTACAGCTGAACTAGCGGCCTTCGGTGCAATGATTTGTGAGTTTGAATCTCACCCTGCATTTGTGTTTGCAGTGATATGGAATCCACTTTAAACCGTAGGTCCCGGTTTAACTAGTCCTTGTGGGTAAAAAAATTATCGTTGAGTAACAAACTTACAGCCAGTAAATTTCTGCTCAACAATCAATAATGACAACTGAAGTGACATAATTTACTCCAAACATTCCTTATGTGTGACTGGAGACATATCAAACATTTTAATGAGCATTGATAAAAAAATAGTAGCGATACATTAGTTTGGGGAAAAAGTTATCCATTATTTTTTCGGTAGACGTCTGTAGTGATCGCTATTTCGTGAGGTATCCATCTATCAAACAATTTCAAATTTATGCTCACTGGAAAGATTACATTTGACACTAAAATATTCTCTTGCGGTTTTTTGTTTGATTAATTCAGTTACGAGTACAAGGTTTTAAAAATAGAAGACAACAAACAGAAAATTCGATACATTTTCGTTTTCCTTTTATAATGGCGAAAATGCTAACCAGGTGGCTAAACTTGTGAAAGGTGTTTATCGTCCTATATATGACTGTAACAACCAGTTACGCACCATTTTGGTTTCGTCGATTCCGTTTGGGTATTTGGATGCTAAAGATGCACCTCGCATGGATACAACATCGTCGAGAATGTCTATAAAATATCAAAAATTATCAACTTGACAGCATGTCAGCAGTCGTAGCTTCGCACAAGGCCTAAAAATCTACATGAAAACTGTTTTAAACCTTTTTACAAAGCGAATCTGAAAGAAGTTACAAAAAGTTCACGTAAAAATAATGGATTTCTTTTTCCCCAAACTAATATATATTAGAATTTAAAAGACATTCCTATGCATGTGACTAATTACATATCAAAAAATATGATAAATTTATAAGGGAACATGATATATTTTATATGTTTTAATTAAGACAGGCAATAAAAATATTTAAACATACTTATGTTTAGATTATGAGTTGCTAAATATAAGCAGAGAAAACTTTCATATAATTAAAGTATTGGCAACTAAAAGACACTCATAACTGTTCAGGAACACATTCAATTAGAAAAATCATATATGTAACACAAATATGATTGAAATACCGAATACATAACAATTCAATGGTACCGTACAACAGTAATGGAATGATACAAAAGGGCAATCAAAATTATCGATGAAGATATTTTTATTATGTTTACGACAAACCAAAGCAGCCATTCATAATTAGAAACTTTCTCTTAATTAAAGCAACCATTCAAATATCAGTTTTCAGCAAATTTGATCTCCAATTCAATGTTTAAAAAATTTAATAAAAATAAAACAAAAAAATTTAAAAAATCAGAATTCCTAAACTTATAGAATTATGTTTTTGAATTAAAACTAGAAACACACAAGTAGGTTGTTTTACATAAGCAAACAGATTTTTTTAAATATACATTACAAATATTATTCTACTTTTTTTTAAAAAAAGACTATGTGAAGGAAATAAGTAGCATATGAATAGAACACAGAAAAAATATTGCTGTGCATTTCGACTTTATAAATTACAAAAATATGCAAATAAACGGTTTCCTAAACTGAAGAAAAACTTAAAGTATATACAGTTATTCAACCTCATAATAGAATCCTGATTACTGCTGGATTACTCAAGCGTATTTAGCTGACAAAACTATATATTTTAGAGTATTATTGAAATGAATTCCTAGTTCATGGATAATTCTAAAATTATCTTTTTTTTTTAATTTAATAAATGGAAAAATATCTTTTTAATGCCTCTTATATAATCGTTATAAACAAGAAAATTTTAAAAGCAGTGAAGATTTCAGATTTTGTATTATTTCCGATTTATATAAAACTTATTTAATAATCATAAAATGTAATAAAATTATCGTTAAAAATTTGGAAATAAAAAATATCAATTAAATATATAACTATAATATTAATTATATTAGATTAGCGATAAGTATAGCAAAAATTAAAGAAAGTCAACCAAAAAATAAAATTTTATAATACTCAATTTCATCCATATTTATTACTTGAAACATATTGTTTTTTTAAAAGCAAGCTTCATAAAAGAAGTCAAATATACTTACTTTCTAACGTTATAAATTGTAACGTTAAGATTTTCAGAATTAAATTTCAAAGACTTGATTCGATATAAAGGATTAGATTTTTAAAGCAAATAGTATTATATGCGATATAAATCAGTATTTTATGTTGAAAAGTGCAACTATACGACTTGAAAAAGATTCAAACAGATTTTGTCTGTCTGCCTGCAGAAGAGAATGTCATGTTAATTATATATATATATTCATCAAGGCTCATTTATAAAATCATGAAAAATACAAGTTAAACATAGGACGACGGCATTCACGTATGTTCAATAAGTGACTTATCTGGGGGATAAGCAAGCTAACAAAGTGATAATCATTACCAAGAAATAACCTTTAATAAGTCAATTTTCTTATTGAAAAATATTTCCCGGGATATCTTGAAAGAAAGAAATGGTTTTAGTCTCCAGTACTTCCCGTTTTCCGTTAAGTTTACACACAATGCGTAGCAGCTGGAATTGTCTATATGCAATAACACATCCAATATCATAACTCTAATTTTCCCCTTAAAGTTTCCCTTTAGTTTAAAGGGAATTGAAGTTCCCTGTAAATTGCAGATTTGGATGAACGGTTTGACAAGCGCTAGTTCAACCATGCGACGAACAAATCAGTCATTGGAAAACAATATTTTTTGAAACAGGTCTTTGAATCGTTTTCAGTAATTTAAAAATATAAGTATTTGAAGTATATATTACGAAGTATTTGAGTAGTTATTACATTCGTAAAATCTCAACTAATGTTCAGATTCAGAAAATTTTGAAGTTCTGGTTAAATTATTAAATTTCATTTTACTTACAGAAATTAAAAAGTCAAATTATTATAAAAAAACTACCAAAATATATAGACATTTTATTTAATAGGTACTGAATTTTATTTTATAAACAATGAAATCTTGTTTAATGAAAGATAAATTTAAATCGCAAGCTAAAATGAAACCAAGAGTAAGAGTTCTGCATTTAAAGTTACACGTGCATTGTCCAGTCAACGTGACGATACCTGAAAAAGCTCTGACAGTTCCTCTTTCCAAAATCAATATTTGAAATTACATATTGGTCTCATCATGACAATCATGAAATCACATCCGGCTGCTCATCTTTTCGCAACTCAGAAGAGAGCGAGTAGGAGTTATAGAGGATGGTATATTGAAAATGCAGAACTACTCTGGAGAGCTTGCTGTGAATGAGCAAAGGCAACCCTCTATAATATTCTATTTAGGCTGCTGAAGCCAGATTGAGTAACTAAAGACAGCAAGCAGTCTCATAAAAGATCTATCAGTTTCTCGAATCATGTATGATTCCAAATTATTTTGTTTTGTGGGGCTCAAGCAAATAAAATTAGCAGCTTTCTAATCATTTGTGAATTGTTCTTCCAAATCCTACGCAAATCTCATTCCTAAATGGATTATTATTTCGAAAGAAGAAAAAATTCAAGAACAATTATATTTGTATTGACCCATACAAACATCTTCGTAATCTCATAAGTTGCTACAAAGCCAATAACATTTTTACATGAATATTTAATTAATGAAGACAAATTGAAAAAATAAATTGTACTTAATATTTTTTTATTTCATTGCAATTTACTTTCGTTAAATTATAAATTATTTGCTTGGTTCTCACATTTATATTATAATATTGACAATAATTCTTCGACGACACAAAGAATATCATTAGTATTGCTCGATTATCTATGAATAAAATTGGAGATTTCATTCAAAAATGGATAAATGAACTCATTGGTGAGAAATCTAAACAAGAATCATTTACTTTTGCTGATCAATTTAAACAGGCTATTTGTGGACATTTTATTATTTATAAAACTAACTATTCCCAAGTGTTATCTTGATGAGATTTTCCGAGAAATATAAAAATGCAATTTTTCTTCTCACAAGACAGAACTACAAAATAAAAAGATGAATCTAAAGGTCCTTACCGTCAAAATAATGCAAACCATTTTCGTATCAACAGCCAACTTAACCGTTTGAGTGCTGAAGAGTTTTCTTATATATATATGCTAAAAGTGCGGAATGAAATGCGTAGTAATTTTCTTTTTTTGGAGAATAATAGAAATGGTTACAATTAACACTAATTATTGAATAAATATAAAATGAATAAAAACTGCGATTGATATGAATTCAACTGCTTTCAATAGATGCGAAAATTATACTAACCAACAACGCATCCGCATCTTCGGTACAAAACAAGAGAAGCGCTATCACGATTCTCCGCATTTTTGGCGCATAACAAGCGAAGCGCGATAGCTCTTCGCCGCACACAAACGGTTAAAACTTTATTGCGATGCAAATATAAGAATGGGACAAACTTAAGAATTATAAACTAGTACTGTTGTGTTGTAATAGAAACATAAAATATCGAAGCAAATTAATTCATAAAAATATCTTATAATTATATTAAATGATATTCAAAAGATAACTTAATTTTGTATAACAAATTTAGAACGTTAAAATGCTTATAAAAGGAGTAATCTGAGTTATTTAATTGACACTTATACAATCAATGCTATTTAAATTGTGGACTGTATTGGGAAAATCCGTTGAGACAAAATTGTCAGACACTACTACGTTTTGCCAAAGCAAGTAATAAGTACAAATGGTGCTATCACGTTTTTAAAGCAATGTGAATGCTTATTTATACTCTAAAAGTAAAACTTTTTACAGCTAAAAAGTAACTTTTTTTAAATTTTGAATTGTGTATTGTTGCCAAATATGTCGCTCCGGCGAGATTTACGCCAACTAAATAAAAGATAAATTTTTTCATAAATTTAATTAAACAAACAGGAAAATATAAACTTATATTTATCAAAATATTAATCGTTTAATATTTAATGATTGAAATTTATTAAAACTTAAATATTTTAAATAACCAAATTTAGTTTATGAAATAAATTTTTGATATTAACCAGTATTAAAGTTGTATTTTTAATTTAGAAAATAACATGAAATATCTATGATCTTATTAATAACTTCATTTAAATTTCTATCACAAATCGATATATATCACTATATTTAAATTGCGATATTCAATATGTAAAATTAAACAGAAATTTGTGTAAAATAAATATTGAAATTGTATTGTCTCAGACTTATTTCTAAAATAATTCGTGAATGCAAACTTGAATTTTAGCTATCTGCCGCTAAATTTAAAACGACAACAAAGTAGTGTAAATGTATCGATGACGTCAGAATTGAATTATCCAATGACAAACATACATGCAATTTTAAAGCACGAGACAAAACTTCAAAAATAGTTATTTCTCCTAAGAAATCAAAAAATATTCATTACTTTTCAGCGTAATTTGAAAACTCGGATTTGTGCAATCATAATTGTTGAATACATTTCCTTTTAATCAAACAACCAATATATTAATATATCTTTTTAATTTCTTTTTTTAAAGTTAAACTTTCCTTTCTTCTATCAGTTTAATATTTATCTAATTGGATTTTTTGAAAATTACTTAACACTGATTCGGAAATAAAAAAAAATTACTTTATCTAAAATATCTCTCGAAATTTAAAATTTGCTGAATGTATCAATGGAATACATTTTCAAAACTCGTTTTAAATATTTTTCAACATTTTTCAATATATACGAAAAGTTAATATATTCGGAAAGCTAATTTGTAACTTCTAGAATTTTATGATGCAGTTGAAAAAAGAAATAAAATAAGCAAAATTACAAAAGCATTATCGATGTTTGCTGCATTATTAATCTGATGCATTTTTCAGAATATTTTTTTTTTCATTTATTTTCACGTAACTGAGCAGATGTTTACATACTTAAAATAAAACTGATGTATTACTCGCCTAAAATTAAAGAAAAGAAATGAACCACTAGTGTTTCATATTAAAGATGAGATGGATTTTTTATCTAAAAAACAATTAAAATGGAAAATGAGATCCATTTTAAGTTTGAGATTCTATTCATCTAATTTCCTAATTGGCACATTCCCAATTTCATTTTCAATTAATTTTCGTTTTATTAAACCTTCGTATGAAAATATTTAATCTTTAATTTGATTCCAGTTATATATTTACACTTTATAAAGCTTCCAAATTAGTCATCAGACATGTAAATTGATTACTTATTCCAATGTCCATTTTTATACCAAATTTTAATGAATTGAGAACAACAGTTTTCTAATAAATGTGAAGTTTAATGATTTAATTAATAAGGATTTTTTATTTTGAAAATTATTAAATACTATTGTATTTATAATTTTTAACTTTTGTTTAGCAGTTTGAATTTTGCAGGATTTTTTATTAAATAATCTAGCTTGCACTGGAGGGTTGATATTTTTTAATTTTTTTTTCAATACTTTTAACTGACTCAACTTAATTTTGTTTTCCAAAATTTATTTTAGAAGTTTTAATTCGTGAAATATTGATACATTTATTGGCCTTAATATCAAGAATGCTTTGTTTCCAAATCAAATTTAAAGCCTCTTTGCAATTATTTCAATTTTTCCTTCTTTCCCAATTATGCGTTTCAACTTTAAATTTTAATGAACAGTATTATAACATTTATTGTATTTCTTCGCTAATTTAATTTACATGAAAGAAATTATTTACTATGCATTGCATTTACAAAATTTAAATTCTAGAATTTATCATTGTGAGCACTTTTCATCAAAATAATTTCTATAATTTTCAAATACCTTCCCTCTTAAATATTAATGTTTATTTAATTCTCGGGTATAAAAAAGATAAATTTAATTTATTTAATAAATGATTGATTAGCAATTTGCGTTTATTCAAGTTTCGGAATTGATTTTCAAAATGGAACGGAAAATTTTAAATTAAAAATATATTACCGTTAATTTCTTAACCTATCCCAATTTGTTTTATCGATTTTCATGTAGTGTTTAAAGTTAAAATCAAAATTATTATATAATGAAAAATTTACTTTTATAAAACGGTTATAATTTTTATCATCACATAACGGATAAACAATTAAAAATCGATGAAAGATACTTGTATATTCGTAGTGTCTTACCTTTTAGGAGAACATTTTAGATTGTAGACCACATTCATATGTTGCAAGGCAGAAAACTAAGAAAGCACCTAAGGATTCACAACAGACGTGCCTACAGGAAGCAGAAGTTTTATTTCAAATTTGATTTTTCACTTTGTTTGAAAAATTAAGAAATGTCTTAATTTTTAAGATCTTAATTTTTCTTATTTAAAATATCTTAGTTTTCTTAATTTAATTAAGAAATAAAATACCTTAATTTTTCATGATCTTATTAGCTGAAATATTATTTTACTTCTTAGATATAATGATGAAATATTTAAATAATAATTTTTTTCAGTTAAATTATAAAAATTGACATTGCAATTTTCGGATAACTATGTTGTAATAATGTGTGTGCAACTATTCAAATAATTAAAAGCCGATTTTTTTTTTTTTTTTAAATTAATATTCCTTATGTTGTTGACTGCTCGGTTGTTCATACTTGACAAGTTGCAAGCCAAAGAAGTTGTTTAAATTGTCAAATAATTAAAAGTATGATTTTCTTTAATCAAAAGTGGTACAAAGTCATTGTAAATACGAATATTCACCTTTACTTTTAATGCTCGGTTAATAACATGAATCGATGCACAAGACGTTTACTTAAAGTGAGCGTCACTGCCCGGTTAATATAAAACTATGTAATTGTAAACATTGATGATATTCACGTGATTTTTTTTTTTTTTTTTTGGCTAATAATTTTTCTTATAAAATGTATTTTAAAGTGTATGCCATAACTCGATTAAAAAATGAAATATATGAAATTTCATATATTATTTATTAAGGAATAATAGCAGCATTTTTTATAATTATTTTGTTTTCATTTCTAAAATATATTTTTTAAAATCCAATGTGAAAAATTAACCTTCTAGAATTTTGGACATTGTTCATTTATGAGAAAAAAGTTTCAAAGATAAATATTCCTGCAATCGCTATATTTCAAGTCAAAAATTAGAAATCGAGTAGTTTCAATTGACAAGTAAATTACATGGTGCTTGATGGGACAATTAGATATCTCGTCCCAAGCGAGTACCAAATCGTAGAAATTTAACATAAAAATTTTAACTTTTCCAAGCATCGTATCATGTTTATACTGAAGGAATATTCTGAGATCGATTACTACTGTGCTGTTGAATATCTATCTCTTGTATATATTTTTAGCATGCACATCTATCGAGGTGATTTCTTGGGAATTTTCGAAATTTTCTTTCTTAGTTACTCCGAGACGCTTTATCTCAATATAAAGTTCTACCACGTTTCATAAATAATAAATGCTCGCAATTGATATAGAAAAAAAACCATTCAAAACATTAATAAAAAACACATGAATCAGTCCATAACACCGTGCAAAAGCACATCACTTTGATAATGTGATCAAATAAACAGAAACATAACAGTGACTTTAAATAACTGAATAACAAAATGTTCAAACACCAAGATCTTCTCTTCATAAAGTAGGATTCTATTACTAAATACTAGTAACTAACTTTCATAGTAACTAACATATTACTTTTCTTATAGGTCGAATACTGATAATTATTGTCATATTTAGAGCAATTCAATATAGTAGCAATTTAAACATGCTTTTTCTAGGTTAGCGTTCTAAGTAAAACCTGTTATATCAGCAAGAAAATCATTACAATCAATTTGATGTTCAAATCAAATTTCAAAAAATCTAAAAATAATACAATGCCTCAATAGAAATAATTTTAACTTTAAATTTAGTTTTAAAAATAAACATTTCTCTTAACTTTGCCCCAAATAAAACAAATCTTATGTTTAAGAATAAAATATGTCCGTATGGGTTACAGAAATGCAAATCATGATTTTTTTCATTAAAAAATTTTCTATGCATATAGTAAATTTCAAATTAAATGAGCTTCTAGAATGTTGGCTTACACTTGCCTATGGAATTAAATTCAGATTGTCTGAGAGCAGAATTCACAGGAAGATCGAAAATTAAAATAGAACAAATCACTTCTAATAATGATTATTTTTATCCATAATGATACTTATAGTAATGTGAATTAAGAAACATTGATTAGAAAACAATATTCTATCATATTTGCTGTTCAACTACACATTATTTGGATAAGAAAAAAAAAACAAATAGAAAAATATTAAGTTAGAATGATTTCATTTCTATTTAAAATCTTATTTTCAAATACAAATTTCAATTACTGAAATTTTTAAATTAATTACAAAATAATAAATTTAACTTAGTGTTAATATGGGTTCCTCCACATTTATAAACGAAGTTAAGATTACAAAATATTCTTTCGTTTGAATGTAAGAATGAACCAAAAGTAACTTACTTCAAAATCAAAACAAAAATAGTTCTCTTTGATGTGATAATAACTCTTTCAGATCTCTTTCTATATTTTATAAAATATACCCTCGGAATATAATAATAATTGGCAAACTTGCTTAAATGAGGTAACAGCTTAATTGATACCACGAGAGACACAGACAAAAACATTCCCAACAACTTCTGATAAAACAAACAAAAAAAACCAAGTCTCACGTGAGCAACAATTTTGACGTCATCATGTGAGTCATCGTGTGACGTCACCAATAAGGTGTAGGAGCTCAACCTAAGCGAACGATTGTGTGTAAAAAATTTTCAATTCTTTTTTTACTTTTAAACATACATTTTTTTTTTTTCGTTTTAAAAATATTCTTACTAATAAATGTTGTTTAGCATTCTTCATAAATTATTTAATGTGAGAGTTATAAAATTGCTTTAATAAGCCACATCATTATTTTATGTTGCAGATTTTTATTCAATCAGTTATTTTAGAATATCTTGCGAATAATGTTTGAAAAAAAAATAAACAAGTCTTGATAGTTAAAAATACCAACATTTAAATTTTGCATATTTTCTATTGATGTATATTAGTTCATTATATAATTTATTAATTATAATTATCATTTGTATTTTAGTTTCTAACATTGTAACGTTTATAGTTTTAATAAAAAAAAACTCCTAAATCGATTATAAGAATATTTAGATACGAACAGAAGATTTATTGATGAAATTTGAGATTCCCTTAATTTATATTTAAAAATCGACATTCTTCTAGGAGCTTTAGCTTCAGAAAAAAATTGTACATCCATTATGTGTTGCCTAAAGGCAAAGTGAATTAAATTTACAATAAGTGATTTCTATTTAAATGGAAGCTGAGAAAACTCCCAAGTACTCACCCCGACAAGTATGTACATGGAAAATTGTTATCAACGTTCATCTCCAATTCTTTTTATGCGACTCATAGGCGCCGTTCTAACCAAATATTTCTAAGTATAGTCTTTTCACATATCCATAATTGAACCCTCAGACATAAATTGAAATGATATCTAAATCATCAAATAAAAAGAGTAGAATTTAAAGTTCTCGAAATTGTTTTTCGAAGAAATTACGGCTGCATAAGGCACCTTTGTCTGTCACTCAACTGTCACTTTTTGAGCCCGCCAGATAATTAGACCGGGATGAACGGTTTAAGGTGAATTCCGGCCCACTACAAACATGCAAATCCATGTTTGGAATTTGAACTGTAGAACTGAGAGCAAGAGTGCTAATCATTCCTTCCGCTACGATCTCGACAGCAACAATCGTGTAAGAGGGGAGAAATATTCCTTACCTCCTAATAAAGAATTCTTTATAAGAGGCTATGAAAAAATTATTTAATTAAGAATGTATATTTAGGGGTCCTGCAAATATACATTTATCATGGTTCCATAAATTTTCTGAAGTAACGTTATTATTAATATAAAAGTTCAAACTAAAGTTTATTTTTACTTCAAATCAAACCAAAAATAAAAAAATTTCTATTGTGCATCGAGTTCCTTTAACAGAATTTTCTTAATACAAATTTCTTGTTTTTGTGAACGAACTCTTATTCTCTACAACTCAAGCTACAGTATTGAATGGAACACTGAAATATATTTAACCAGAGTAACATTGAATTTCGTCACTTAATTAGTGTCTTACATAACACTGAGAAATATTGCATAAATTTCAGGAAAAATGCTTTTAAAATAAGAAAAAAGAAATTCATTATGAATCGTAATTCCATTTTACCAGTATATGTATCACCGAACTTATTCACAGAAAAATTAAAAATACATAATATGAAAGAAGTATTAAATTTTTTAAACATTTTTAAATTTTTATTTTAATTTTATAAAATGGTAATAATTTTTTTAAGGTGTACTTTTTTTAAATTTATCATTTACTCGTCTCAATATTTGTTTTCATATGTTATTGTGTTTATTTTTACAATTTACTTCACTTTTACAATGAATTTCTTACATTTCGATTTATTAAGGTCAAAAATCGAAAGGTTTGAGCTCCCTCATCAATAAGAGTGGATTTTATAAAGTTTAAAATAAACATCACACATGGAAAAATGGTGTCAAAACTCGATTATAGGAACATCATAAGTTTGCCCTTATCACAACATATATCATTTACCTGCATTTTAACTTATACTTTTCAGTTACCTTTTAACTCAAAACAGTTTATCATGACATTATAGTTCTTCAATTTTAAACCATGAAATTTTGAGATTGTGTTCCTCTTTTTTCAATTTTTTTTTTTTTTTTTTTTTTTTTTTAAATCATTCTCACAAACTCGCTGTTAAGCAATAAATCGTAGAGGGAGAAAATGCCATAAGTCGCGAAACGAAGGTCAGTAATAAGTAATTTTATTTTGACATAAGGACTTTGTAATGCGGTAATATTCCTTTTTTTTTTCAACTTGAACTTTGTAAGAAATAATGTTGGCAATTATTAATTTACCGTAGAATGATGAATAAGCCAATTTATTCAAGAAAAAAAAGCCAGGCACCTCATAATCGAATATGAATCCATGAATATAAACTGAAATTATGTGTAAATGAAAATAAGTAGAAATGCAGAGTGAGAAATTGTAAACAATAAACGAGTATTCGAGATTTAAAGTCGCGTCATGTAAAATTCACATGGCGAAAATACTATGCAAATCATGAGCCTTTTGAAGTCATTATTAAACTGTTGCTGGAGTATGCTAGAAATATAAGAAAATGCGGGGAAAGTTAGAAATATTCTGAAGAATACGAGATTATATTTCTATCTTGGCGCTGTTTTGACTGCAGGAACCTTGACAACCACAAACAAGTAGTAACGGAAATAAAATATCTTACATGAATTTACAATATACAAGAATTGTTTTTAACATTTTTGGATACATTTGACGAGTTAGACTCGTCATCTGCTTATATGGCGAAGTTACTGTGAAAGATTCTGACTTATCATCTGAATTTATGACACATTTATATTTTGTAACTGAAATGCTGCTTCAAAAATATATTTATATCAGGAATATAAAGATATTTTTGAAACAGATTTTTATATTAAGCATATTCCAAATAAAAATGCATTATTTTATATATTAATCCATATAGCGACAAAGTAAATCCGTTTCATGGGCATAAAAATCATCAAATAACTCAGTACTCAATGGGTTAATAAGTAGTTTTCAATTTTTTTTAAAAAAGTGGATCGAACAAAAGAATTATTTCACTATATAAATTTACTATCGCCATTTAAATCTTAAAAACATGATAAGGCACTTTTTTATATTCCCAACAAGAAAAACACATCTATGAACGCGCGTAACTATCATTGTTTAGTATAGCAATGCTTTTCGAGTTCCATCTTTTTATCCTTGCTTTTTAACCAAGGATAAATTAAATAATAATAAAAAAACAAGTCACGTGTGGTATGGGCGCATTTGTGCTGATATTGCTATTTCAACTGGGAAGATACGAATGTTGATTCCCTCTGCAACGCAGATTGATTCCTTTTTTACCTTATATTTTAAGTCAATTATGATAGGGTCATCAGGAAAACTTCTTGTTAGACAAAAACTTTCAAAAACGTCATAAATAATTTAAATAAAATATAATAGCTGAGTCATAAATATTTTTTCTTTCATAATATGTAATACTTTGAACATGTGCTTCAGTTTATTTTACGAATAAGTTTTTTCCTATCTTAAAATGAACACATTTAATATTGTATGTTTTAACATCATTTCAAATTAAAATATTAATTCAAATGGTTTAAAATTATTTGCATGTAATTTGATATAAATCTCGAAATTTTATTTCATCGCAAATAGTAAAAAATACGATTTTTTTATATATATTATTTTGACTTTTAAAGAGCAACACTACGTATATAACTCTGTATCTTGCGTGTCTTTATTTCATTGTTCATCTAAATAGAACTAATCACTTTTTACAATTCTACTGTAGATAATTATTATAGTACCAAAAGAATAATTTTCTTTTTGAAATTGTTTTCTAAAGCTAACGAGTACTCAATTCATTCTGTTTTGTATTATTTCGTTAATTTAACTACAGATCAAAAACAGAAAATTATTAAGTGATTTCCTTTAAAGGGAAACAAATTATAGATACGTTTTATGCATACTTTTTTTTATAGACTTAAATAAAATTGTAATGTTTCACCGCTAACTAAATTATTGGCGTTCTTAATAAAAGTTAATTCAACAATTCATGGGCAAGACTCTCATTTGTGTGTGTGGATATTTTAAACATTTAGGAAACTTCTTTAAGCTGTAAATCTCAGGTAATTTATATAGCACCTTCTACTTTAAATACAGAAATGATAAATATAAAAATTAATAAATTGAGTGAATTTAAATAATTGTGAAAAAGCACACCAGTGAATTCATCTATATGTATTTTTGTTTTTATTTGGTATCTTTTATTTCCTTTAATTTGCATATCGATGATATTTGATTTAAATTTGGAAGCAAAAATTAGATAATGACGAAATAACTGCAGCCCATGCTCGGGATTCATTATCTTATTTTTGTAAAAATTTAGACCATGTAATTTTGTGTATCAATTTTCTCTAAATATATCTCAAAATTATGCTTACATTTAAAGATTGAATTACAATTAAATTTGTTCTCAGTTTACAGCAAATTTAAGCGTAATTTAATGTTAACTTTGAGTTCAACTACCAAACACTTGGCAAAGATGGAGTTATATTTTTACAAATAATATAAAAAGTCATATGTTTAATATCATATTGTTAGTTATAAAATTGAGAAAAATATTTCTTAGGAAGTTTAGTTTAAATTAAATCAGGATTAGGTACAAAGTTTTGTGTGATTCTTCAATGCGTGCAGATTTATTTGATTCAATAATTTCTGCCTTAAAGAAATGCATTATTAAATTGAAAAATAATTATGATGAGCTGTACGCCTAAAATAGAATGTTTTCAGTGTTGATGTTATTTGCATGATAAACAACTCAAGCTTTTAAAAAATTTTAAATTTTGTTGAGTGAGTGAATTGATATCGAAGGAATAGAGCATATTTTTTAAATTATGTACCTCCATAAGCATCTTACTGTATTTCAACATGAATACAAACATCAAAGATGTATAATAATGGACACTGAGAACATAAATAAACTACTTTAAATAAAAATTTAGTTTTGTATAGAAACGATCTATTTTTTTAAAAAAAAATATTACAGAAGAAATGGTGCTATACACGGAATAAATACTTGTGTGTAAAAAGTTTCCAAATAGAATATTAAAAGATGAAAAACTTCGACGACAATTATAATCATAGTAATATACTATTTATACATATTTTCGATTTTTTAAAAATTTTTGAAGAAAATTACTCTTATTTCTATCATCAAATTAAGTTATAATCAAGTTTAATTTTAATATCTGAAGTTATTGACAATTAAAGGAAGGTGTCAATAGTGGAAAAAATGCAATTTTATTATCTAAAGAATAAACTCTAAATTCTTAAAATATTCATTTATAATTATTTCTTCTAAATAAAATCCTAAAGATATAATGATAATCATCAATATCGTCCTGTAAATTTTAAGGCACTATGCAGAATAAAAGGTAAAATAATTCAAATCGTAAATGTAATACTAAAATAATGAATATTGTTCCTACTATAGTCATTAAATTCAACTT
>JAPDSC010069831.1:0-19458 GCA_026290005.1 Latrodectus geometricus
AATTAAATAAATGAAAAAATACAGGTCTACTAAAAGTCTATCTTAAATAAGAGAGACGTGTTGCACTTCCTCACATTGTTACGTATTTCAGTACTTTGGATAACAACTAATGACAACAAGATAATGGCTTAGTGATCAGCATTTGTGTTAGGAGCTGAAAACTCATGTGTATAGACAATCTAGGAATAGACATTGAATCATAACGTATAAATTATGAAGACTAACTTATGCATCGACATTCACTACATGGTATTTGGTGTTATGCTGTACTTAGATCTATTAACGTTTGACTGTAACAGAAAATACATCAAATTGCAGACAGTTTACAAATGATAACTGCTCATGTTTCAAGTTTTATCATCTGAATGGAAGTAGGGAAAACAGAGAAAATCGTATGAATATTAGGACCTTTATTTTCAATAACAAACAATTCAAGGAGGGATTGCATCTAATATGTAGTCCAAGAAAGATATCAATCATTTTCCAATTTTAAGGTTTTCTTTATACTCTTATATTTGTGTTCCTGTGGTCTGAGTTGTTTTCTGTATATCTTAAGTACTATTCATGCCATATGATGTAGCATTTCAGCTTGCTAATTGTAATTGTGCTCTACATAATGTTAATTAAATGCATCATGTTTTTTCTGGGACTTAAGCGTACATTGAAGTAAAATAAATTAATTCATAATTATGAAGATTAATATAATTATTTATATGAAATTTAATATATTAACAATAAATATTAAAGAAACATAATTTAAATTTTATGAAAATCTATTTAATATTAAATTAAATAACATGTATCCTTTTATAAATCCAATATTTTTAATACATTTTGCTTTGGTATTTGAATCATACATTAAAATTTAAAACAAGTGCTTTCTTATATTTATTTAAATTACTAACTGGGGTACCCAGCCTCGCTCAGGGAGTTGATATGTGATTTTGTGGTAGTTGGAAAAATAAAAGGAAAAACTTTAAAATATAAGAGGTGAAAAATGTTTATTGAAAATATATTCTAACTACAATATTTCTATTTACACTAATTGTTTATTTTTTTTATTTTGTTATTTGGAGTATATATAGATAATTTTTTTAGAATTTCTTATTTTAGAGTAAGCTATGTTGTATAGAGTTGACCTTGAGAAAAACAGTTTCTTTGAAGTTGATGACGCAATATTTTAAGAATTATCCTTGTACTCTGTTAATTGTAGAGATTAGTTGAATTCTGAGGATATATAATACTGTATGTCCTTTGTCTTTTCCAGCCATAAAATCTTCTTCGGTGATATTACTTGATAGCTGTTTGACGATCATCGTGTTTCTATTAAATAGTTTTTATAAGTTGAGATTTCTAAGTAGTACAATTGGAGATCCAATTTTCAGTAGAAGACGGTGCAATGGCATGCATGGAATTTGCAAAAAAATGAAAAATTCTGTACTGAAATTGTTATTTTCTTAGACGTTTGCCATCGTGTCGATTGATTTGCATATTCCATCTTTACCAGGAATCGTCTTTTGAATATTAAAGTTAATATCATCAATCAATTTTTAGTAGCTAAAATTGCTTTCTGAAATAGCCACTCCGCATTGGTACAGTTCTGAACAATTTTTTGATAAATTTGGTCTTTGAGTTCATTTTTAGAAGTGGCTATGTTACACAAATAACTGATAAATTCAAGGGGACCGGTCGTTTAATCTGTAGGGCACGTGCCTTTACCTATTTGTAAGAATTGTAGAGCAAAATGTGTTTTGTTTTTCGATTGTGCTATGCACATATTTTTTGTTAGGCACACCATCAGTAAGTGCAGCCTGAGATATGATTTTTTAAACATTAATTAATTTCATCTGTTCATGTTGACGTTGGTATAACTGGAAGTGTTTGTTGAAAATCTTCTGAAAATATAAGTAGAGCTCTTCCCATCACTTCAGAGATTCCTCACAAGTCTTTAATGTTTTGTCCATGGCTTAGAACAATTTTATGTGTCATGGTGTATTAGTCTAAGAAGATTATTTTAGTTTGTTTTAGGAATTCCCTTTATGCATATACGCTTGAGATTTTACCTATCAAAAATTGTTCTTCAGCAATATACAACGGTAGTTGCAGGGGGAATGTTCAGTCTGTCCTCCTTCCATAAATGTGGCGTCAATGACAGATTTTTGTCTGTGTGTGTGCGAAGTGTTGTTTAGCACGTATTTGTGAAAGCAATAAAATTATTAGAAAAGTTTTTCCGGGGCTGCTTGATGTGTCCACGTAAATAATTCTAAAAGTGCTGTGGTTGTTCTGGTTCATCATAACATTGTATATGTTTTTGATGGTCATTCAGACGTGGTTTGTTATGAGCAAAGGTATTGAAATACTTAGATGATGTTGTAGTTTATTTCTTCTGTAATTTCAAAGTTTAGTACACTGAAAGCACCTAGTCATGGTGATGGCATCACAAGTTGTAATAAGTTTAGTTTTTTGTTGCAAAATATTTATCTTCTAGACGAACGAATGTTTCATTGAAGCTGTCGTCGTTGAATTCGGTAAACAGTTCTGGATTAGCTTGTCCGATTTATTACAATATGCCATCACTCATACTTCCTTTGAAGGTGCCCGATAGCAGTTTTGGATTCGATGGGTTACTTGTTGTTAGAATGAGAGTGAATAAGTCTCTGACTTGGTTATTTGAGGCTGTGATGAAGGCTTCTTGTAGTATTACTACCCCATGGCGGTCATTTTCCAGTAATCTTAAGCTTTGGCATGCTTTGCAGTAAGTCTGGCATTAAATACCTTTAACAACCTTAAGATTTGAAAATTTTTTGTCCTCGAGTTTTTTTGTTTTCTTGTGGCAACATCCGGAGATAGAAATATTCGGCATTGATCAGATGTATGGTGCTTAAACGGTCCGTTGCGTACATTTTCATAACTTCTAGTTGGTCGTCTATGGAAATTCCTTGCTTTCATTTTTGAGAAAATTTTTAGGCGTGTTCTACGCATAATAGATAGAAACATTGATAAATAGTAATGTTTTCGCAAATAGATATATTTGCCACAGTTTTAAACATGCTGTTAATGTTGCGTTCTTAGGTGGTTCACTTGCAATATTTTTTTGCAGTGTATTTCTTTTGTGAAGTAAACTCTATCCATTGAATAAATGTACTGCTAGATATTTCACAGTTGGTCTATGTTCGTGTGCAGGATAACTGAAAATCTGTAACTCTGCTTCATTACTGTTGCCCTATTTTCCCATTTAGTTCATGATTATTTCATCTTTTCAGTTTTGTTGTTTGCTATCTTTATATATTTGAAATACAACCATGTCACTACCCTTATTCATATACGTACACACATATTTAATAATTTTCCCTGAATTGGAATATTTTAAGTCTATGTATGTTTGGAACATTTTGGAAAGTAGTGGGGTATATGTTCCTATTCATTGATTATCTATTTCCAGTTCCTATACGGATCGTATTCGTATTTTGGCTGTGATGACATTTTTTGGGGCAATAGACTTCCGTATATGGGATAGTCTTAATCTCTGGTTTGTGTGCCGTCCAAGTATGGTCTTAGGTATTTTCCATACCTCCTACATTGTGTCAGTGAATTAGAATTAAATGGTCAGAATGGTCCGTGAATGATGTTTTTTTAATCTAGGTCATAAAACTCCGGATCTTCTTGGGGATTGACAAATTCATTTTGGATAATTTTGTCAATATCCATGGGATATTCTATCGTGTTATCCATGTGAGATAGTTTGAGTTAGTCAATCTTAGTTTTTGACATTCATTTCTGAACGCCCGGAATCTAAGCTTTCGAAAGATATGCTATTTTGTGATGACTTTAATAAATATCCGTGGTTTTTGTAGGAAAACTCCTGCTTCGTATCGTATTCTGTACTTCTGTATCTTCTTATCTTAAAACTTCTGTATCGTATTGATCCATGGTGTCGTGTTTGAATCTTTACTTTTTGATTTCTGACCACGATGAGTTGCAGATGAATGTTATGAAGGGTCAGATCATCCATATTTTCTTACATAATTCATGGCATCTTGAGTATATTCGGGCATATATCTCGGACTTCCTTTGTAAGATAAAAGGAAGTCAAGTAATGCTCCAATGTTTAACACCATTTATGACTGCGTCTCGAAACTGTACATCTTCTTTTGGTTCAGTCTTACGCAAAGGAACTACTGTTCTGCATCTATTTTTACATACATATCTACTAGAAATTGTGGAAGTAAATGGGGAATGTTGAGAATGTGATTGTATGTTTCATTGTCGTTGATCATTAAGCGGTAACAATAAAACTCCTTGAAAGTGACTTTTTTGTTAGTTTCCATGCCTGTTTCAGGTCTTATTTGTTTCACATTAAAATGATATCCATCCTCTCTGTATAGAAATGGATATTGGAGGGCATCATATAAATAGCGTGTCTCAGCTATTCTTTGTAGTCCTTCTCTTTTTCGTTGTACAATTTTGTCAAACTTGGGTTTGCACTGTCCGCATTTACGATGGTGGCTTCGTCTATTTCAGATAGAAGAATTAACATTCAGGTTCTCCAGATTGTTTCTGGAATTATGACTCTATATGCATCAGAAATCATGTGGCGTAGTATTGTTTCCATTCACATAAAAATGAAATTACTTTCCGAATAACCCAATAGTATAGTAAAAGCTATTTAACAAGAACTTTATTTATTTATGTTTTTCAATATATTTTATAAATATTTATTTATTGAAAAATATGGTTATGGATTCACGATTTATACAATTAATTTTTTTTTATTTATACCTTATTTTATATGATTGATAACTTAAATTTTTAAAAATTAGAAAACAAATAATTGAGAATAATAATTTTTCTAATAAATATATTTTAATTACAGACATATGTATAACATGGACAAATATATAAATATTCCATTTTTTTATTTTAAACATATTTATAAAAAGAACACTACATTTACAGATAACAGTTTTTATCTATATTTTATATTATTCAAGAATGCTTTAATTTAGTTCATAACTATTTTTAGTAAAATCAGAGATAAAAATCTTCAAGTCCATATATATATATACAATACATCGTTTTATATTTTAAGTTATTTTTTAAAATACTTATATAAAACTGCTTATACAAATTTAATACAAAACTAATATTTTAAAATAAATCTGAGATATTTATCTTGAAACAATTATGTACTAATTAAACGCTTAACTGTTTATACTATTGCACGCAAATATATATTTCTCACACTCAATAATATTCTTGAAACGGTAATGCATTGATTTTTAGTTAATTACTTACAAGGAAATAAAAGTTATGTGAAAACAAAATTTTAATATCGAAATACGAATAAAATATATAAGATATATTTTTGCATGTAAGAATATTTATATACTTACATGTAAAATGAATTTTTTGGATAGATTAATCGAAGTTTGATAGTTGCGATAAGATTCTTTCAGCAAAATATCTAAAAATAACGTAATTTCATCGAATATTATTATATCAAGGCAAATTACTTTTTTTTAGATGAAACTCTTGTGGTTTCTTATTTTTTTCCTTGTCACTTAAGATGACCGAAATGATAATTAATCATGTTTTTTCTATTGTGCAATGCCTAAAGATGACATCTTTACATTTATTAATTGAAGTCTAAAATATTTAAAAAACATGAAATTTTTTTTCATGCTGTTGTGCGTTTTTTCATGAATATTTCAAACCACTAGAGGCGCATGTAAAAAACTTACATGTGCCTCTGACAAAGTTATCTCACTTATATTTTTAATGATATTCAATGAAAACAGGTAATTAATTTATGGTTAAAATACTATTTTTTAACGATAGGATCTCAAAGGAAATTTCCAGAAATCATAAAAAGAAATCTTGATTGTGTTTAGAATTAATTAAACTTGGAAGAAATAAGTGAATTATAGTTTGGTGCTTAATTTAAAAACTTAAAATGAAGAACAAAGTAAGTGAAGGCTGATTAAAAATTTTTAATATACTGCTGAAAAACGTTTTAATGCATACCGTATTATTATAAAATTACAGAAAACTTGTAGATAGTTTTTATAAATAATGAACCTTATTAAATTATCGTAACTGAAAAGATATTTTAATACTGCCACTATACAATAACTGATATGAAATATACATCTGAAAAGATAATTTATAATAGAACATAAAAATCTCCAGGAGAGCAAGCATTTCTTTATTTCAGGAGAAATATTCTATTTAAAGTCTTTCAGATACGCAATAAAGATTGATCTTGACCTCAAGCTATACTAGACTTATTTAACTCATCTTATTTTATACTGCATACCATTTCAGATACTGGGCAATTGACGTATTATCTTGAATACCTGAAAATTTATATAGATAGTCATGCAATACAAATCCGATTACACAGCAGCCATCTTCTATAATTCTATAGCGGCTAAGATCACATCTTGGATTTTCTACTCTGGAGATCATTCCTCCTCAACTCTACATAAGTAGAATCTTTCGAAGGAAGAATTGGAGATAAGATTTGCGTAGCACTGATAGAAAATGCTTTTGGGATTAATATGGGGTTCGTTTGTCTTTAAAATTCACTAAGATTATTATAGTTTGTAGTAAATGGTCTAATTTTTATTGTAATTCCTTAGAACGATCCTCAGAGCAACTGTAAGAAATTTTATCTTGGAAATATAGCGCATTGAATTTTTAAATATTCTATAGACCGAGAAATACTTGAAGTCATTCATTAATATGCTTGAATTCAAGTTTTCATTGTCACATCCTATAAAACAGTAAATTTCATTTCAATCAAGTTATCCTCACGTTGTCTGTATTGTCCCACGTTGAAGATTGTTGTTACTTATTACATAATATTTGGACTAACAAAACTGACTATTCTAAACAGACGTGGTTGATATCGACTTGAGTTTAACGCATCTGAAATAATAAATGTATTTTAATGAATAATGAAATGTTGAACATATGAAATTTAAATTATACCTACTTAAAAAAGGAAATTAAGCATAAAAAAAACACATTTTACTTTATAATTAGTTTTAAAACAAGTAATCATTATTTTTCTATAGTTAACAAAATTGTTTCTTGTTAATTATATGTGGTCCTTTCATAAAATGTATTATTATAAGAAATTACATATACAGATTTGCTTTAATCAAAATCAGATTTGTTTTCTTTTTGTTAAACTTATACCAAATTTATAAAAATATGAAAATTCAGCATAAAAAATAGATAATATTTATGTAAAATAATTAATGTTTACGTAAAATAAATAAATTATTTGTTACAAAAATGATTTTTTTATTATTAAACTCTTTAAAGGATCTATATCCATGTTTTTTTATCTAAGAAACCTCTCTCTTATAAACTAATATTCATAATATACTTAAATTTCATAACATATGCTTTAAGTTACATTACCAAATTAGTTAAAGGTAGAAGTTCAATATCAGTGATACACTTTGATTTGTGCTTAATAGAAAAAAATATATGATAGAAAGAAACATTTTCAATTAAAATAATTTATTTTGATGGCTCTTATGACTTACAAAAAAGATAAAGTTTATGATATAGGAACTTTCAATTGTAAACATTCGGCAAGGTAAATATTTCGTTAATCTTATTTTTGAGATATTTTTTATTTTCTGATTTGTGTTACTAAAAATATTCTTTGAATGATTACTTGATAGATCATTTCTGTATATGAAAAATAATTATTTTTTTATAAGAGTATTTCTCATTTTGTCAGTTGGTAAGTCCAAGAAAAGTTCATGCGTTGCACATTAAGCATTATTATACTGTTGAATATATTTCAGCGAGTCACAAATATTTTAAGATATATTATAAAAACAAATTGCATATTGTTGATGAAATAAAGTTATTCTACTTTTAAAATTACTAAATACTTTTATTTCGCTTACTGAGCCTGTTTATGAAAAAACTTAATTGCATTGGAGACGAAAATGAATGAATTATAAGATTTAAAATTTCCGGAATACCTAATTTTGAATATATATTTCTTATCTTTTTTCACTAATATATCCTACTTTTTCTCCAGTGATTTTGCATTACAATATTTCTCGAGTTGATATGATGAAAATGAAACTCAGAAATAAAATCAGGCTTATATTTAATATTGTTTTATTAAAATAAAATTTTATTCGGAGATAACACATTTAGTTGAAGAAACTATTTAACTTTTACATCCTAATATTTATTGTAATGAATTAATCCATATTATAAATTTTTATCAAGAAGTACAATGAATATATATCTAATTCTTAGGGAAGAAATTATTTGAAACTAGCCTCATTATCAGATTGGTTCTAACAACTAAGTGAAAAATAAGTTTTTTGTAAATGCTCTTACATAACTAATAGCAATAAAATTATTAATAAAATAAAATATATTTCAGATTTTACTGTGATAAAAAATAATGTGGGGATTATATTCTCTAATAGGTGAAACATATTCAACTGTATTGAAATTCCTTTTACACAGTTGAGATGAATAAGAGAAGGCTTTACATACTTTTAAAGTATTGAAATATATTAAAGTTTATATTTAAGCGAATTTTTCTTTTAGATTGAAACGAGACACAAATTATTCAAACGTGTTATAAAGACTAATGAATTTTAAATTAATTTCAGATTATACTTCAATATTTTAAGATGAAATTAATGATTACCATTATGAGTAAAAAAATTTTAGTATTTCTAACTTATGCAATCGTGTACTGAAGTTATCCATACGTTCCAAATATTTCAATTGTAAGTGCACTTTCAGATAATAAAGAAATTAAATGTAATGAATAATACATGAAACAATTTATGAACATAAAAAAATACACCCCCGTAAAGCAAGCAATATTAAATGCAGTAAAATGGATACGAAAAAGCATTTCTAACACTTTAAATTAGAGAGAAAAATTCAGTATAGCTTTAAAAATTTAAGCCCTATTTTCACAAGAAAAGAATAAAATGTCCATAGTCAGACTTTGAAGAAGAGTACACATATTTTTTTCAACTTTATTTATTCTAGTCAAGCAGTTTTCTCTAAAGTAACAGAAGATGGAACGTTTGAAATAAACGTAACTCGCACTTCCGCAACTCTGAAATAGGATAAGTAAAAAAAAGTACAGAAAAGAAACCGGAGTTGAGAAAGGGCAATGAAAGCAAATATCGGTTAAATATTTATGGTGTTTCTTTTTTACTTTCCATTATTCACTTGCGATCTGTGAATCCTATTTTTTGAGGGGGCTTAGAATCCAGAGAAGTTGAGATTTAAACTGTCTGAAAATAGACTCTACTTTTCGTAAAGGATGTGGTCAAATTTATACCCGGATACATTTCCGGTCACATATCTTTTTTACCCTATCTTCGAAGGTAAACGATTTTACTTTTTTATTCTGTTTGCGGAAGTGAACAAGAAATTGGTTTGTTTTGTAAATTTGGGAAAGTGTTGTTTTTTAGATAGAATTGCAGATTGATACTCACAGATATAACAGTGGCTGCAGGAAAAGGGAGAATGCTCTTTTAGAATCGCTCTAAAGTCAAATGTATATAGATATAGGATGCTACGCATGCATGTTTGTTGTATAAATGTAAATATATGTTCTCAAACTTACTAACGTAATTGAAAATAATGTTAGTAACTAAATACTTTAAATAATTAAATAGACAAACAAAATTTATAACTATTTTAAATAAATACCTCACACAATTAGAGAAACATCATTAAATTAAAAAGTAACAAGATCATGAGAATAAGAAATCAATAAATGAAACCTCAGTTTAAGAGATTATAGATGCATATCATATTTTTTGTTATCTTTAGTTCCCTAAATAATAAATGTGCAATTTTTGCAAATACGATTTCATAATTAAGTATTAATATCTCAGATAAAAAAAATGCGTAGCACATCTTAGCAATTTTTTTCATTTATTTTTTATTAAGGTTATAAACTAATATCAAAATTTTGCACATTATTTTGAGTTTTAGGTATTAAAAAAATTCAAAATCATATGATCAGCGATAAAGTTGCCATTATGAGCATGATTGAAATTTCATTTAAAAAATTTGAAACATAGAATATTTGAAAAGTTCTTTATATAAATGTGATCAAGTATTTATTACAAATATATTTAACACGCAATATATTATGAACATTTATTATGAAAATATTGGCTAAACTGTTCAGATTAATTATACAAGCGCTTAGATTTGAATTATTAGCAAACACACACCTGTGTTAGTTAATAATTCAAAATCCGATTTAAAACTCTAAATTTTTCAGTTTACATAACACAGAGTAGTGGATAACGCATAAATATCCAATATAAAGTCTACAGTTTTATCCAAAAACGATAGTTTTATGAAGACCTATTGTTTAAGGACTTAGTTATTATGCGTAAGAAAAAAGAGTTTAAGGATATTAATTTCTCCAGTTTTTTACATAGCTGCTTATTCGGTTGATTAAAGGTTCTGGATTGCTTTAAATTTAACTTCGATTAATATTGATAAGAAATAGCTCCGAGGCATTTTTTTGTTACATATTCAATGAGATTTACTTACTGAATTAAAATACTTTATAAAATATAAAATTTAAATTCCATGTGTTACTTATTTAGTTATTGTTATGTAAAATAGAAAATAAAAAAATAACAGTAAACCTTTGAGTGGTAAATTAATTATATGATATTTACAAATATTTTGTAAAATATAAACATATAAGAGTCCCCACCATTTTATTTTATTGGAAAACACTCAAACTTTTAAGTAGTAAGAGAAAAGACTTTAATATTTTATTGTTGTAAGGTCTTACACCATCTAATATTGCATGTTTTAGCATATGTTAGTTACTACTTTAAAAGAAAAATATTTTGTAATAAAAATTTTAATAGAATTAAAATAAACAATTATAATTTAAAGTAAGTGGAAAAACTTGCCACATGTAATTTCGAGAAAATATTTCCAAATACTTTTTAACAAACTTTATAGATTTATGTGTGTGTGTGTGTGACAATTAATTAATCGTTTCAATTTAGTAGTGGTTAATGTCAAAATATTTTCCAAAGACCAGTTTCGCGTGTAGCAAGAATACAAAAATGTTTATTGTTAACTCATTGAAGTCTGTCCGCATAATTGTCTGCATAATGTCTCCCTGGAGACGTGTAAAAGTCATAAATTCTAAATACATTCGTTTTGCCATATTCCTTTTGTATTATCTACTAAATAAGCTGGTCAAAATTTATGCTATGATGCAACTTATGTAGAGGTATAATAAAAATATACATACCTCTCTCTTTAAATAAAACATATTTTCCAATGGAACTGTTAATTTTTCAATGGAAAACTAATTTAAGTGCTAAAATATTTATATAATATCATTTTATACAAAATGAAAAATAGCAAAATTATTTTTTTAAAAAATATACAATTTCAGAGAAAAAACATAGTTTTAATTAGTGAATAATTTTACATTTGTGAAAAATATTCATTTGAAAATCTAATAAAATTATCTAATACCTAGAACTTTAAATTTCTATTAAAAAATACATGAAACAGAGTATTACTTTTCCCTATCGCTATGTAATCGCTATGTTACATTATAAATAGCCAGTAAAAGTGTTTTATAAGAATAAAGCGATCACGACTGTTGGATAGTAAAAAGAGGCAAACGCAAAAAAAATTGAAATAATGTATTTTATTGAACAACGTGTTTTTTTTGGTAATGGAGCACCACATATCAGAGAAAGAGTTTTTCAACACTGTCCTACGCCAACAAGACGCAGTTTTCAAAACTGATTCGATCTTATAATTGGACCCGATGCGAAAACCAATCATATGCTATTCGCAAATTTCGAATGGCCTGGCAGAGTGAATGATGATCGAAAGGGAAATGTTGTTTCTACGCAAACAACAGTCACTCCTGAAAATGCAGCCAAAGTTTATGGTATTGTTTAGCAAAATCCTAAGAAGAGCATACAAGGAATTGTATCAGAGGCTGGTTTGCAGTACACAAGCACTCAAAAATTATTTAGAGGTAGCCTTGGTTGTTTCCATACAAAATCCAAAGTCATCAGGCTGTATCCATGAAAACTGCGGGACAAAGGGTTAGCTTTGCGAATCAGATTCTTACAATGATCGACACCGAAGGATTTAATGAGGTCTGAATCTGTTTCACAGATGAAGCCCATTTCCGCTTGAATAGTACTGTAAGTAACTGGAGATTTGGGGGTTCCAAAAATCGTCATTTTTGTGAATAGAAGCCCCTGCATTTGCCTAACGTTACTACATGGGCTGCAGTCTGCGCCAGAAGTATTATCATGCCCTTCTTCTTGCGAGAAACGATTTTTGAACAATACGTTACAATTTTGGAACAATTTGTCAATACACAACTAACGTTAGAGGATCGACCAGGTATGGACTGGTTCAGACAAAATGAGGCTCGACCACATCGAGCAAATAAAGTTTTTCGCTTTCTGCAAGAATACTTTAGGAATAGAGTAATTGCGTTTGATTATCCAAAATTCACTGACACAGGAATAGATTATCCTCCGTATTCTCCCGATCTGACTCCTTATGACATTTTTCTGTGGGGCGCATTGAAAGAAACTGTCTATCAAAACAATCCCGCTTCTCTGGATGATTTTGAATCGGCGATTGGTGTTGCACCTGATTCCATTTTCGTGGAGATATTGCAAAACGTGATATCAAATTTCATTGTTCATTTACGCCATCTCATTGTTTCGAACGGTGAACATTTTGAAAAAATTATTCTGACTGCAAAGACTGCTTGACTTTATTAATTTTTAGACTACTTTTGGAGAAAGAGTTTTTCAGCGCAGAGCACCATCTGTTAACAGTTTTTGTAACTTAATTTTCGAAATTTCTGAACTCCATATTTAGAGTTTTTATAATATAAATGTACCCTTTACCACATAATTCGATTGATCTTTGTTGTTGAGATATTTAATTTTGAAATCAGGTCTTATTTGCTGATTATCCTGTATATATATATAGACCTCTAAGTCGAGAATTGGGCTCAGGCTTAATCTCTCTGCCTTGTAAAAACTCTTGATTTCGAAATCTCAATGAGAATTTTCCTGTGGACCAGGTAGGAAATGGGATTTGATTATTAGACACGGAATGTACAATTTTATATATAAGTGGAAGATTAGAAAAGTTTATTTACCTCTTAAAAATTAAAACTAAAAGCAAGTAGAAGCATATTACAGCCGAGGATTCAATTATTAGCTTTTGCTAATTGCATTGACATAATTGGACGTTTAAAGCAGGCTGTTGTTGAAGCGTTTGTCTCGCTCAAAAAGATATCTGGAAAGATGGGCCTGATGATCAATGAACATAAAACACGTTTATGACAGTAACACAAATAAACTAATGTTCCTATTCTCTCTAAAGACATACAATTATTCATTTGTGACTGTTAAGCTTTTTAAATATTTAGGCACAATTATCTCAAGCAACAACAATATTAAAATTGAAATAATAAACAAGTTATCTATGGCCAAAATGAATGTTTCCAGGAACTTAGAAGTCAATTCAAATCTAAAGTAAATACTATAAAAATCAAACTAAACCTGTACAAGTCCATGACAAGATATGTGGCCCTTAACGGATCTGAGTGCTGAGGGCTTAAAGAGATAAACATTATCTCTTACTGATTTTTGAAAGAAAAACATTAAAGAAAATATTTACACAATTAAAAAAGGAAATAACAAATGGAGAACTTAGTAAAAACATGAAATCTGTAAAAGACTTAACGATTGCCTACATCGTAAAAATACCGTATTAGATGTCTAAATTATATTTAAAGATATGATGATTTTTCTCCACAAAAAATTACTTTTCAAGAATAGAAGGGAAACACATGTAGGAATGCCCCTTACAAAAACATTAGGCAGTGTAAAACAATATATTCAAATTTCAGGAGTGGAAATATGGAAAGCTAGTGTGTGGAACAGGGGTCAAGTGGAGAGGTTTAGAATGGAAGTATGTAAAGTGCTGTAGTGTTTACTAAGAAGATGTGCACTCAGGGTATAAGCGTAAAAATTTGAAAAAACCTGATGTTATATGAAAATTATTTATAACCAAAAATAATGTGCATTTTTGGTATCATAAGAATGTTATATTCACAGCATTCCTATTAATTAGAATGAAATTACTCAAAATTTCCGACTGAAGATTTGATATTATTTGTTTCATACATGAACTGATGAGCAACGTAGTATGAAAAATATGAATGAAAAACTTAATTCTACAATCTCTTCCCTAACATTAATAATAAATCTCTCTAATCAAGTTAGTTTCATCTTCATTAAGTATTCTTACGAAAAAAATAAAATAAATTTGTATGGCAAGATCTTTTTTAACTGAAATGTGTTATATTAAAAATATTTTGATTCAAATATTGAAATATCGTACCTATAATATTTTTAAAAAAAACTACCAAGTTCAAGTTATTTGGTTAAGTAAATAACATTTAAATTCGTATAAAATATATTTAAATTAATTTTAGTTTTATCAAATAGAACAGAAACAAGTTTTTATTCAATCATACATTTTTGAGTCACTTGAAAAAAAAATCTCTAGTTTTTGATGAGTCTATGTTGAAATTAAGGGCTTATTTGCATTGCTAATGTAAAACTTAAAAAATAAAATGTCTAAAATGTTTATTTTAGTTTTAAATTTATAAAAATTATTGACTGCGCTCTAGAGGCTATACTCTAAATATTTAATCGTAAATCATTTAGATGAAATGAATGTACACAGTTTAAATAAATAAATAAAAAAAAACTGTGTGCGTGTGTGAATCATGCGTTGGAAAAACTGCCTAAGAATTACTTAAGGATAAAATTTATATTACATACACAAAAATGTTTTTTTTGAAACATTTGAAACAAAAATTTACATTTGAATAAAATTAATTTTAATTTTTTAGTTTTATAATTTAAAGAAGATTAACATTCTTTGTTCAATACTGGATATCTAAACCCATATTTTTTAATCTCTATGCGTGATTAGTTATAATATTTTTAACACATTCAAATAATTATATGATATTTACAAAATATTTTACAGAAATATTCATAAATTGAAACATTTCAAAATTAAATGATATTCTTTTTCTATCACAAATGTACCAGTTTATCTTAATTTGTATCTCAAATAGCATAAAGAAACAAAATAAAATTTTCAGAAAAATAAATGCATGACAACTCTGTGAGATATTTAGTTTATATACAAAAATAATATAGCAATAAGTTCAAATAACTTAATGTCCTAAAATTAAGATTACTTAGATGCAGTGTACATTTGATGTAGTTTTATATGATATTATTATGTGTTATAGGCATTTAGATTATTCATAGAAAATTTCTGAAAAATATTTTATGTATTTAATATTGTTGATGTCTTCGTTTTCTTCACAGAAAATATCTTACTCATTCTATATTAAATTTAATATAAAATAAATTAATTATTAAAAAAAAGAATAATTAAAATTCTGAGCAGTATTAAACGTTACAAAAAACTGAAAGTATATTGAAGCAGGTTAAATGAATAAAATTTAATCAAGTAAATTTGTTTTGGGTTGAAAAATTTAAAACTGAAAATTATCTTGACTACAGTAGAATCTTCAATAAAGGGAAATACAAAGTATGTAATATAATATTGGTTACTATCATAATTTGTATCCACGCGTAAGTTATGTATAAACATAATCCACTGAAAGAAATCAATTCAGACTTTTATTTTTATTGAAAATAGTTATGTTATTTCAGGAAGTTTATATTTAAAAATTATCACGAATCGTGTTTACAGTTATTACTAAATAAATGTGCAGAATCCAGAAATGCATTGATATGCAAAATATTTGGATATCAAACTTACAGATGGAAGCATTGACATGTAAATAGCAGAAAGGATTTTCTGATTCCATCATCTTCTGAAACGCTTGGTCTCTCTTGCGTGGAATTAATTTGAAAATTCAATTTCGCAAATGAGTTACTATGTGACATCTGCCTCACCATTCATTGAAATATAACCAGGTTGACTTTTCGTTAAATCTCCTACCTATGCCACTCCTATTCTATGTCACCCTCGCAATGGATCCGGTAATTTGACGCCCTTTCCCTTTTGGCGCAATGTTGCGAATTGAAGCTAACCGGGACACACATACACAACTGCCCTCAATCAAAAGAACGGAATCTGCAGTCTTTCCACACACTTCCTTCGCCTCAATAGACTCTTGAGTTATCTCTTGGAAGAATAGGGGAGTCGGATAGGGGGCAGCGGCTTTCAAAGCGTGATGAGAAGAGAATCATTCTTCCCAGTATTATGACGACAGTGCCCACTTCCTTGATCCTGGGATGCTGTTTTGTTCGGAAGGTCCTCTGAAAATTTATTTTGGTTTTATTTTCCCTCAATCGATTCAACGCAACAAAGAGAATGTGCACTGCTTTCCGACAGGAGTGGCGTAAAGATCTGGCGCAAGCTGCGAAAATATTGCCAAGTGATCCTTTATCTCCATTTATTTCAACCGTAGGATACTTGATAATGACAATAATTATTTTCTATTTATCTATTACTTCAATTATTTTCTACAATTACTCTGGTAAAAGAATATTTCTTAATTATTGTGTACTTGATGCTATGTCTCTTGACAAATGTGTGACTTGACAAATTATCATTTTACAGCTATTGATTGTAGTGCAAATATTATACACTATACTTAAGATTTGTAACAAAATATTCACATTTATTTTTTATGGAAATATAATATAAACTAATTTTTAATATAGTTTGTAAAATAGTCTACATATCAAATGATCTAGTAAATTTCTTTACTAAGCTGAACAACAAATATAAACAATATTCCTTTCTTTAAACCATTTTAATTTAGCTTTTCTCAATTTATGAGAATTAAATGATCGTAATAACGATAATCTGAATTCAGGAGAAAACAATTGCTTATAAAATAAAGTCTGTCTTTGTTTATTAGTTATATTCTAATTTAAAAATTAGTTTTCAAGAGAAGACTTCATGTAACTTTATTTAAAATAATAATTTCGAGATGTATATGTATTTAAGCATTTTGGAATTATAGTTTTTAATTAAAAATGTTTTTATTTTCTGGGTATAATAAGATCTTATAATTTTCTGAAAATTTTGAAAATTCTGTAAAAATATTTTTGAAATTGCAATCTATTATTTTCTTAATAACGAAGTGCTTGTTTCATTTGACAAAGTTGATATCACGATGTGGTTATTTTCAGAAATAAATATGATTTATTTGATAGGTATATAATTTTAGTTAAATTAAGTGCTTAGAAATCAATAAAATACACTTGAAAATTTTCAAGCTTAAGTCAGTCTTTTTATTAATATTTTTTAAATATAAATTTGGAGAAGCAAACTTAATATTAATGATAGAAATATAAATGCATTTAAATTATATTATTCTATTACATTACAAATAATGTACATTAGTATCAAATATGTCAGAAATATGTATGTCAGAAAATGTAATTTTATACTTAATAAGCAAACTATTTCATAATATTAGCGTTGCTTTACAATAGAGTCTGAATGCAAAATTATTTACGAATATGATGCATATTTTAACAAACAAAATATACGTTTTTCCCTACTGCAGTTAAAAAACAATGTATAATTGCTATTATTTTTAGTCACAATTTTATTTAGATACTATGTAGTAACACAGTGTTTCTCAACCTTTTAGTATTCACGGCCCAATTTTCAATCATAATTTTCATCGCGCCCCCCCCTCCCCACCGCATACAAAAAAATATATACAATAATAATGTATTTTGAGTGTTTTGGCGCTAAACTTACACTTCAACCTTAATTTCAAACTTTACAAATTACCAAGAATACCAAAATTTATTGACATTTTGCAACACCGATCCTCTGCATTGTAAAAACAAGAATCCTATGCTTTTTTATTGCTCTTGCGTCCCGCTATGTCTCGGCATTCTCACGGTTTCGCGAGAAGTTTGGAGTTGTCTGGAATTTGTCTGGTCAGCAAAAAATTAAGCTAGGAGCGTGCGCAGATGTGAACAAATGTTTTCTCATAGGGAGAAGGAGAAAGTTCTATGACGCCAATTTCAATTCCAGACAATCTCATTCGAGTTGATCCTTCTATCGCTATTGAATCTATTCTGGATGTGTATATTATATATATTTTCGTGCAATTGCAATTCACCGTAATAAATATTCACGGCAGCAGACTTATGCAGAATCATGGATAAATTTTTAAGCAGGCGTAAGCGAGCATTAGACGATAGACAAGCATCAACAAGTACACAGATAAGCGTGGTTCCGAAAATAAAATCAAGAAAATATTCTCAAGAATACTTAAATTTTGGGTTCACTAGTACTGAAGTAAATGAAGAAGAAAGGCCCCTGTGTATCATTTGCTCAAATATGTTGGTGGCAGACAGCATGAAACCTAATAAACTTAAACGTCATTTGGAAATGCTTCATAATGAGTACGTAAACAAACCCAGAGAATTCTTCGAATTAAAATTAAAATCATATGAAAAGCAAAAATCATTGTTTAAAAAAACTTTGTCTGTGAATGAAAAAGCTTTAATTGCCTCTTACAAAGTTTCACATAAAATAGTCAGATGTAAAAAGCCTCACACCATTGGTGAAGAGCTTATTTTGCCAGCCGCGATTGATATTGTAGAAATTATGTTTGGAGATAATTTTGCAAAACAAATGCAGTCTATACCTCTTTCAAATGATAATGTTGCCCGTCGAATTGCAGATATAGCTGAAGATGTAGAGTGTCAGCTTTTGTCGAAGTTGAGTTACAAATTGTTTTCAATACAACTCGATGAGGCAACAGATAGTAATAAAGATGCTCATTTCATTGCCTACGTTAGATTTTGTGGTGAGTCAGTAGTAGAAGAATTACTTTTCTGCAAACCAATAGAACTCAAAGCAACAGCACTCGCTTTATTTGCTATCTTAAATGATTTTATGAACGAGGCAAACATAGAATGGAAAAACTGCATCGGAATATGCACGGATGGTGCTCGTTCTATGTCAGGAAGATTCCAAAGTATTCAAGCACTTGTGAAACAAAAATCGCCACAGTGCGTCTGGACACATTGCATGATAAACAGAGAAGCTTTGGCTTCCAAAGAAATGAGTCCTGTTTTGAATATTGTGTTAACTACGGTTGTAACCGTAGTAAATTATATAAAAATGAGACCCCTGAAATCAAGAATCTTTTCCACACTTTTAAAGACATGGGTGCAGTACATTCAGTGTTTATTTGGGTACAGTACATTCAGTGTCACTATTTTATTGCGAGGCAAGATGGTTATCACGAGGGAAATTTTTGCATCGTGTTTATGAATTAAGAGAAGAAATCGCCGTTTTCCTAAAAGAGGA
>JAPDSC010069835.1:0-16442 GCA_026290005.1 Latrodectus geometricus
GTGTTTTGAAACAATTTTTTAATGCTTAAAATACTTAAATAGAGATAAATTTAATATATCCTCCACGTATTCAAATTATATAATTTAGATTATGTGTAGAACACATTATATTTTTTGTCTGTCTAATCAAATTACTTGCTAAAAATATGAATAACAATGTCAAATTTCATTAAAATTAGATAATTCCATTTTCAAATATACATTATACTTTATGTAGAAATGCTCTTTTACATAATAAGTAAGGAATTTACCTAATTGAGAATTATTGTATATTCACCAAGAATAAGGTTTCGTTTTTGCAAAATTTAAATAAAAATTTATTTAAATTTAAAATGTATTTATGAAAAAAGTTTGTAGCAAAATATTAAAGAATATGAAAAAATGGTTTATGCTGTAATTATAACATTTGTTTCAAAAATTTACTTTTTTCCTGGTTAGTCAAAGATTATAACGACGGTTAGAAATTCTATTAGGAAAATTATATTTAACTCCATTAATAACTTAAATTCTGGAAGAAACGCTGTGACATTTACGTGCTTAAAAACTAAATTTTGCGCAGTGTGCAATTTCTATCGATACAAAGCTTTTAGTTCTACAATAAAAATAAATATAAATTCTATAGGGATTTCTAAAATGCAAAAGAATGGTTAGAAAATTAATGAAAGCATTTTCAATTTTTTTGTAATTTAAATATGCTTAAGCTATACCTCCAGATAAAAATATTTTACAAGGGAGATGTACGTGACAGCTTGTCAGACTTGGAATATTTAGTTTCACTAAAGTTTTTATGCAATATCTTTTTCAATCTATAAATTAAAGCATAAAATATCAAATGCTCGCAATTCATGTAATTTGCACACATTATTTTTTCTTGAAAATCAAACTGTTCATCCAATTTTATAGATTGCGGTATTCTTCTAAACATTATTACTAACATAGATATGAGCTTTTTAAGCGAACATATATGAACGCAAGTGCAGTTTAACGATTTTTCTGCTGCTCATACTGACCAATGAAATTAGAAAATCAAGATAAATACTTTATTAGATCAACATTTGATTGGATTATCAATTCTTTTTAGTTTAGCCATAGACATGCATTCTCTAATAAACTTAAAATACAGAATGTCATGCATCAGCTATGATGATTTTTGAATATCATTAATTATATTGAAGGGGAGAGTTCTCTCTGCTGAATCTTCTCCTCATATCCCTTACATTATTTCCCAATAGCTTAAGATTCGGCTCTGCAGTAAAGAGGGTGTTTTTTTAAAGTTTTCCAGGTGTTCAGCAAATCAGTTATTAAAATTTCTGAATTTTGGATAATTGTATTATTATCTACAACGTAACCTTCGCCATTAACGTAAAAATACATCATTGCAGAGTATATTGTATAGAAAAAATCTTCATGTCGCATGATTGTTGTCTTATCCTCATGTCCTCGAGAAGCTCTCGCGAAATATTTTTCATTTCTGCAAAATAAGGTGTAGGATGATTCCTCTACTCCCTCTACTACACTGTCTTTTTCAATCTTTCAAATGTGCATGGTCTGCTTTTTTCTGATACACTACTCTTGACAAATCTTGGGTGAATCCTTGGAATTAAAATTGTTTTTTACTGTGAATAGAACTTTCTTCCGGTTTTCTGAAGTTCAGGATTGATTTTTCCTGACCCAATGCAAAAACTTGTTCTTCATTGCAGTTGTTAATAATTGTTGTTTAATGGTGCTCTTCTAAATCTCGGAGATACCTTCGTCTGAACTGTACATGAATCTACATTCTCATCAGTAGCTAAACTCTTTGAAGATCTGTATTTATTATGCGAGGACTATTTCGTACAAAAAATTTGTCTGTTCGAGATTGGGCTTGTGTTTCGTCCATATATATTATCCTATAATGGAGACATCATTGCAAATTTCTTTTGCTGATTAAACACTGAATTTTACAATTTTAACTTTTCTATAGCCATATCCTTCATTGGCATAGAAATTTGCTCGTTAAGGGTAATAATTCTAATTCATTTCCTGTTAGTGATATCCATTTTTTTATATTACACGTCAAAAGCAAACAATTTACGCACACAATTAGCCTCTTATTACACAGAATACACACACTATTAACCACTTATTACAGAATTGAATCGAAACTAATGGGAAAAATTTTCAACATTTCATGATCTCATTGCCAAACCGATATAGTCCAGTAAAACACAGTAGCACGTTCTAAGAACGTGCAGTTTAATCTGGTTTAAGGAAGAAAATTCATGAGAAAGAAATAATTTTCTTAAAAAATATATGCTTATAAAAATTAATTTGCACAGTAAATGTATATCATATGACCTATATAAAGTTTTAGAAAAAGGTTTTAAGTTGATATTTAACTCAATTTTTGGGTTTAATAATTGTAATTATTAAATTAAAAACTATATTTAGGACATTGTTCTAAAAAATTGATTATCAATATATATATATATATATATATATATATTTATTTACGTAAATGATAATACATATGAAGCTAAATTTCGGAATGTCTTCTATTTAGTATTTAGGATTGAATCTATTTAGTATTCAGCTAATTTTTAACATAAACAATATAAATGTTTTAAGAGGTATCATATATCAAAAATTTTCAAAAATTAGTTTCTTATTTTAGTTTATTTTTTATTAGTCTTTTATTAGTCTTATTTTAGTTTTAATATTTCCTTCAGAATTTAATTACTTCAGGAATTTTAATAATTTAATACTCTGAAGTTCTAATATTTCCAAAAATTAGAAATCTGCAAAACGAATAACGAAATTATTGATACTTTAAATAATGAAAGAAGTTAATTCTGTTTTTATGTTATTATTGGTTTAAAACTTTATGGTATTATATTTGTTATTTAAATAAATGTTTTCCATTTCTTGTAAATTTAATACAAACAAAAAACAAGAATTCAATATATATATTTCAAAAGTTTTCATTTTGTAAAAAAAATAATTAATCCCAATATTTAAATACTCAGAATATATATAAAGAAATAAGTTTTCAGCATAAAATAGAAACAATTAAAATTGCACAATGGTTAAACTATTCTCAAAAATAAACTAATTTTTTTTTTCATACTGATAAAATGTGTATTATTAAGTTCACCAAGCATTTTTTTTATTATTTTCATTTAAAAAATATAATCATTTAACATATTAGTTAAAATTGAAAAGACTGAAGAAATAAACTATTCTTAAAATATAAACAAGAATATATTTCAGACTTCCATTTAAATAATTATGTAGGATATAATTTTACTCGTTTTTTAAAGGTGGTGTTGAAACATTTAAATGGAAAAAAATTGAGAATTTTGTAATAGTATAATGAATAAAATAATTAAAGTAATGTGATTATAAAAATTGTAAAATGAAATTAAAATGTTCCTTAAACGTACATTTTTAAAATTTTATCCATATTTAGCATACATTTTTAAAAATATTTCTATACTTATTTAATGTTACTACATAAAAAAAAATTGTTTTTTAATCAAGTGATTTTTCTTTAATGAAACAGTTAATATAATAAATTTCTTAGCAAAAATTAATTTCATTTTTATATCGAAATAAAATAATATATCGAAATAAAACTTTTTTTGCACTTGATTATTTTTAAATATGATGTTTATCGTACAGCTCTGATTTTTCCAACATTGCAAATAACGCTGTTTTTGAATTTTGATACTCTTATATGTTTTAATTATTAAATGCTTATTATTATGGCAAAGATTAAATTAATTTTAATAAATTGATTATTTCTAAAATTATGTTACTTACAACTATTTTTTTCAAAATTTTGTAGTTTTTTTCAAAATATGTAGAGGTATTAAATGTTAAATATTTATATTTAAGACAAAGTTTAAAATATTTTTATTAAAAAGTTTATTTATAAATTTATGATTTAATTTATATTTAAATGCATTTTTTAAGTAAAATTTAACAGGCAAACTCATATAGTTTATCTAAATAACAAATGTGAAATTTTATCTTGCTATTGAAACAAAGTGTTTTTAGTTTTAAATAAAAAAAGTACATTTTTTTAAAGTAAAAACGAAATAAAACTGTCAACTAAAATGAATTAAATATTTAAATTTTTCAAAAAGTAATAAGTTTATCTGCAGTTTATTTATTAAGTACTTTATGGGCGAATAATAAATATATACATTATTTATATTTGGCAAAGAATGACTGGAATGTAAATATTTTATCCCACGATCCAATCAAAAATAAATGAAAAAAATAATTTCTTTCATTCACGTGAAGTTAAAGTGAGTGAATTCAATACATATTAATTTTAGTCTTTATTTCTTGAACTTAAAAATTATTAAATTAATGCCTAAGTAAATTTTTAATATTTTAAATTATTAAATATAAATAGATGATTTAAAATAGCCGTATTACATTGATAACGAACAATGATAGTATCATAAAATTTAAAAATGTCTAAAGCATTTTACATAATATAAAACTATGCCTATTTTTGTTATCATTTATACGTTTGGTTAATTTTAAAATCCACCAGATGTTTTATCCTCCTAGTACTGCTTCGTGTACTGAAATTTTGCGCTTAAAAACAAGTAAAACTTCCTCTATTGTGTTATCAATGGTTGTGAGGAAATTGTACATTTGGCTGTCTTATTAATTGCTTAGAAATTGGCCAATTAATAGCTGAACGTAATGTCAATCATCTGCAATTCATTTCAGGGGAAAGGGGATTCTTCAGCATTAAACGAATTCCCAGACGAAAGTGGCTGACATGTATTCAGTAAGTTTAATCTGATCACGTAAAGCTCCTAATCTTATCACAATTTAAGTGAGAATTTTGGATGAAAAACATAGAAGTATATAAGTTAATAGTATGGTATACGAATACATGAAATGATGAAAACAATTCCCTTTGAGAACTAAATTTTGTGTTTTCTCCACAGATAAAACAAATAGTTTTCATCAATATTTAGTAACTTTAGTATACTTATATTCTCTTAGAGTATTTGTAATTTGTAAATTTAGTCAAGAATATTACTCTAAAAGTAGTCCGTAGAAAAATATCTAATTGCAAATATACGTTTAATTCTTCCCTCGAATAAGTCAATATTCTTTTTCCTATATATATGAAATACTGAATCCAAAACCAAACTGGCATCTTACACTCTGATATTTTTAGTAAAAATTAGAAAAAATCTTAAATATATGTGTCTTAAAATTCTGAGAAACAATAAAGATAGTCGGTTTCCTTAAATCAGGCAAATTACTTAATTA
Organism: Latrodectus geometricus; assembly: GCA_026290005.1. Classification (NCBI taxonomy): domain Eukaryota; kingdom Metazoa; phylum Arthropoda; class Arachnida; order Araneae; family Theridiidae; genus Latrodectus; species Latrodectus geometricus. The sequence goes on from JAPDSC010069835.1 coordinate 5,284, forward strand.
GAGGTAAATGGTTATAAGATTTTTGTGCTAATGAAGTAATCATTTTATTTTATTAAGCATTTTTTGCTTACTTTATAAAAACATTATTGAATCAAATTTTAAATGTGTTCTTTATATAAGTCGTACAATTTTAGCCATTATACGAACGTATTTAAACAGAAAATAATATATTCTTTACTGATAAAATAATGATTATTTAACTTATTATGTTATTATTTAGTAATGCTTTAAAATATATCTCCACATTCATATTATTAATTCATAAATATGTTGTGCAATCATGATAATTATATAATGTCTATATATTAGTCTTAATGTATTATTTAATAATAATTTACAAAGTATTTAATAAAAGAATGAAATAATTACCAAAAATAAGGATCCAGACATACTGATTGTGCATAGCACACACACATGCGAAATATACAAATTTCACAATACTTGAATGAAGATATTAATATATTAATAATGTTTATAATAAATGTCAATTTATAGTTTATTTGTAGTAAGTGCTAAAAAATTATTTTCAGAAATGACTAAGAAAAATTACATATCTAACAAAAATTATAATAATTGTATTATATTTTTTCTAAAAACATAAGCTTACAAAAACGATATTTTTTTCGTGGATTATTCAAAAAAATGTACAATAATTGCAATCAGATTATTATACCTAGATCTAGTTTTTTTGTATTATAACAAATAGTGAACTATTTTATTTACAATATCGTTTCTTTCGATTTTATGTTTTTCTCTAATTAAGCCAAACTTACCCTAAATTTGATCACAATGTTGTTAAAAAAATAATACAATGCTGTGTTATGCAATATCAAATAATATTTTCCCCATTATCTTAAAATACACAAATGAAAGATAAACTTTCATATACTTTACATTTTATACTCATTTTTTAGCTCATTAACAAATTATGCGGGCTTTTACGAGATAAAAATAATATTAATTTCTAAATGTTTTTCAATTAACTGTATCTTTACTATCTTAATTATAAGTAGATACACATACTAGTTAGTTATTTATCTTGGTGTAAGACAAAGTTTATTTAATCTGTAAAAACACAATGGTGCTTCAAACAACTCAAATATATGCTGGTAGCTAAACCCTGTTTTTTAAAGATACCACACGTGATTATTCATTTGAATTATATTTTTAAGTGCTATATATTTCAAGGAAAATGTATATTACTTATCTATTTATTAAATATTTGAAGGAAAGTGCAACTGCTCATAAATTGATTATGAATATATGAAAATTTAATTAAAGAAAGTAATTATAAAAAACAATACAGTCATATTAAAATAATTTAAACAGTGGTTTACAAATTTTACGGTCATAATTATTAACATAATTTATATCATAACTTGTAATTCGGATTTATAAAATTAACAAAACTTTTTATACAATTTATTATGAATATTAATTACCAATTACAAAGTATATTTTACACTTAACCAATAAAACAAACTCTAAACAAGGCACTTATAGATCATTTATCTTGAATAAACATTCATCAGAGCAAAGCAAATAATTTTTTGCCTTGATGTGTAGCTCAAATTCATTTGCACGTCTTGTATTACATTATTTTTAATAATGCATAATTTATGATTAAAATTTTTACTTATAAATGCTAAATAGTTATCTATTTATATTTGACTGAATGAATCTTTTAATAAAAATAACTTCCCTCATTTGAATGCAAATTTCTAATAATATCATATTATACAAAATAAAGAAAGTGAAATGCATTTTCTCTGTTGCTTTCTATATTAAAACATGTCTGTTTATAGTATATATAGCATTTAGTGCAAAGTAATTTTATATGATTGCAATACACAATTTTTTAACATCTAACTCAGACAAGAATTTAAAATACTCTACAGTTTTTTCAAAATAAGTCTGTAAGTCATTTCTCTTTCAGATTTTATAACTAAGTTTAATAACCCATCAACATTCAGAAAAATTATAAAGCAATTTACTGCATACAATTATTACATAAATAATATTAAATTTAAATCAACATTTTTCAAACTTTTATGATAATTATTTTTAAATAAATAATCAAAAATGAATAGAGTATTTTAAAAAAAATGAACTGATTCACTATTGTAAGTAACTCAAATATCAAATTCTATATTTCTCCAGAAATGTGCGGAAGAGATTTATATAGCTTCTTTAGTATTAAACATATCGGATGCTTTCAAAGCAGAAGCAGGGAAAGTGGTAAAAGTTATATAACTGAAACAGGATTCTTTTTGGAGGTTGAGTGTACTCTAAAAATAAAATTTTATAATCCGTGTTATCACGTTGTCTCTTTTACATGCTCCCCACTATGGTACGTGATAAGACGAAAGTGGTTACATCTACAAACATCCAGGCGAAGGGCATTTTATGATCGAAATGTTGAAACTGTATCCGGTACTTTGTCATTATTATTGGCTAATACAAAATGTGAACTAATTTTTTTATATCTTGTTTTTAAATCCCTACATACGCCTACCTACATTCACCGGATTACTGTTTTATAGCTCTAGAAGCATTTGCGCTAGAGCAGTTGAGTTTTACGACGGAATTCTCGGCAAATATTGCATAAAATGGGAAGCTTTTAAAAATAAAGTGCAATAAAAGTCTTCTCTGCATTTGCTTATGTGAATATTTTGTCATTCAGAGAGATAGACCTCAAAGTTCAGTATCATTGAATGACAACAGCTTCATTTTGTCATTGAATTTCGATAATTTATTTTCATAAAATAAAAATTTGGAATTGATATTTTGTAATTAAATATGGTTATTTGACCATTATGAAAGTTTACTTTTAAATATATTCAGTGTATATAGCATTCGTCATATTTAACATGTGTAAAAATTTCTAAGAAATATTCATTAATGTATATACATCTAAAAAATATTTTTATAATTATGTTGTAAATAAATGATTATGTTTCTCATTTGACATAAAATGTGAGGACTTTTTTCATTCATGAACGTTAATTATTGCATGTACATTTCTTAATATATTTTGGGATGGAATTAGAAATACTAATGTGTGTTACATATTTAAACGCCAGTTGCTTTCGTAAAACAATATATGAGAATAGATATAAATTTATTTAAAAATAAAACGTATAACTTTAATTTATTAGAATACTATTATAACATATTTATATAATAGGTAGATAAAATTATTTTCGAAATAATTGATATTCAATGATAACAAGTTCTTAAATGTCATAATCCGCTTTAATATTTATTCCATTGCATTTCTTTATTGTTGAGTTTATGAAAAATTATATACATAAAAAAATTTCTAAATATTGTTTAGTTTATTGCATGGGATTTATGGTTATACTAGCTAATTGTTGAAATAGCATTTTATATTTTTTTGTAAAAATGGTTAAAAAAATTTTCTTTTTATAATAACTGGAAAAATCACATATTTTTTTGTAAAACACTGGTGAAACTGTTATAGCTTATTTAATAAATTTAAGGCCGCTTTCACCTGGTTGGTTAGGATGTTTGTTCTCGATGTCGGAAATCAATGGGTTTGAATCCCGACTCAATCGAAGATCCATGGTGTTCACTAATAGTGACTGGGGCAGGGAAACTATGTTGGAATCGCAATGTCTTCCATTTGACTGTAACCGGTCAAAACTGGTGGTCTTATGGTTGGCAACCAATGCACACTGGCTGAAGGCCTCACTATATGAGTTGAAATCATTCCAGCCCCTTGTAATACTAAAAAGGCGGAATATCCTAAGTAGCCGGTCAAGAATAAGAAAAGAAGTTTATAAATTTATCACTAACTGTTACAAGTAAGCTTCAGTTATCACATAAATTTGATTGTAGCAAAAGTTAAAAACTCAACAGGGTCCACTTTTGTTCCTGTCCTGTGACATGAAGTCTGTAAATACACACACGCACACGTATATATATATATATATATATATATATATATATATATATGCATTTAACCATTTAACTTTATTAAATAAGTATGCATTTAATATATTATTTTTAAAATTATCATTTTAAGTTATTCCAATTGAAATTTTAATAAATTATTTGTTATTAAATTGAGTATAGCAACATAGCAAATGAGCAGCATGTTTTCTGCATTAAGACAAAATTAACAAATTATAATTCTTATTATAACCTCCTTTATACTAGTTTATGGAAAAAGAAATCTATTATTTTCATGTGAACTTTATGTAACTTCTTTTGGATTCGCTTTGTAAAAAGGTTTAAAACATTTTTCATGTAGAATTTTAGGTCTTGCGCGTTACTACTGCTGACTTGGGGTCAATTTCGATAATTTTTGATATTTTACAGACAGTTTCGACGATGTATCCACATGCGAGGTGCATCTCTAACATCAAAAACACCCGAACGGAATCGACGAAACAAAAATTGTACGTAACTGGTTGTTACAGTCTTATATAGGACGACAAACCCCTTTCACAATTTTATACACCTGGCAATCTTTTTCGCCGTTACAAGAGAAAAACGAAAATGTATCGAATTTTCTGTTTGTTGTCTTCCATTTTTAAAACCTTGTACTCGTAACTGAATTAATAAAACAAAAAACCGCAAGAGGATATTTTAGTGTCAAACGTCAGGTTTCCAACGAGCATAAATCTGAAATTGTTTGATGTATACCTCACGAGATATCGATCACTACAGACGTCTATCGAAAAAAAATGGATTACTTTTTCCCCAAACTAATATGTTAAGTTCTTAAAGAATATAATTGGATAAAAGAAGTAAGAAGAAAAAGTATAAAAAAGCTGTTTCTTATTGGTTTGTCTTAGAAAATTGGAAGCTGCATGTATTATGTTTCATTCATTAAACCAACATGATGTTATTCACAATAATATAATGTTGCAACGTCTATAATGGTTCAAAAAATTGCAGTGATAGATCCAATCCCTTTCACTTCTCTTAAGCTGATAAGTAGGAATTTATTTTAAATTAGCATGATATCAAATAAAATTTTTCATCGTTCTTTATCTAACACTAAATAAAAAAAATCACTCGTGTATTTTACAATTTTTTTTTCTTATTTCTCTATTTAAGTTATTATATATAATTATAAAAAAATAAGAAAAAATACATTCATACAATTTATTGTAATTACATTTAAAAAAATAATTTCAACTATATTTTTGGAATTCTCATTTTAAGTAATCCAACGGTAAATATGAAAAATTATGAATTATATAATAGCAAGAATTTATGGTATTTAATACAACTTACTAATTAAAATTAAACTTTTGTATTTTTATATTATTTTTATGTCTGATCATGAATTTAAATGAAAATTTAATGATAAATTACTTATTTAAATGTTAATAAAAGTAACTTATATGTTTACATCGAACTCTACTTTATTCTTAACTATTATTTCCTCTTACCTAAAATTAAATTAAATTACATCTGTTATTTGTTTTTACGTATTTAAACATATAGTCAGCTTATAGTTCGTTTATATTACGATCAGTTTATAGATATAATTAAACATATTTTTTTAAACTAGACTTTGATTATGTAATTCAAAAGTAAATAGGGACATTATTTTCGCAATACAAATTAAATTTAATTTTCAAAATTAAAATTAAAATTAATTTTTATTTGAACAAAAAACAAATTTTAAATAATGTATTTCATGATTAAAAATACAAATGTCAATTAGTAAGAATATTAAATGATTAAGCAAAACTGTTTCTAGGATATTTTTTATCACTTCAAATAATTTATTTACTATTTATGAAAGAAAAGATAGGAAAGATAAATTTTCCCGTTAAGACTTCTTTTAAAGTTAGTAAATTTAAAAAGCAATTGAATCAAAATATTTTATATTAGTTTAACTATTTAAGTTTATTTTTTAATCGCTATTATTTTTTGTTACTAAACTGATATTATTATGTGGATCATTTTTGCTTACTTTATTTGCATATGAAGTTTAATGAATGACAGTTTTCGTTATTTCATATGAAAAATTTCGCATTTCTTAGCTTTTATTCATGTTGCAATACATACCAAAATATATCCAGCTTTATAATGGATTTGCAAAAACAGTTTTGTACAAAAAATGCAATTTCACTCTATCTATGATTTTACCGGATTATAAATCCTCCTCAAATTTTGACAAAAACTATATGCGGTGTATATTTGATAAGTTACATAACTGCTATTTTTTCATGATAAATTCTAGGAATCATTATCTTCGAAGAGAATTATTACTGACTTTGAAAATCATTATAGCTATGACATAACCAATGAGTATTTTTTCTTCAAACACTAAAAAGACCATAAAAAGTTGTGCTTCAGATTTCTCCCTATTTATATGAGTATAAGCTAAATAACTGGATCTGAAAACATTTTACTCCATTTTTATAATTAGTTTTAAGTCACATAAGTGTCTTATCAAACATTTATCTCAATAAGTTAAGGTTTATACAATAATTAAGATTTTCTCTTAAGATCTCCAACTTAAGTTGTCTCGAAATTTTACTCTCTTTTATTAACGCAACATTTTTAAACAAGAATAGTTATCATGTGTGACACTATTAAAAAGAAACTACTTTACAAAATTTCATTATTATCATTTCTTTAAGCAAATTAAATTATTAGTCATTGTAGGCATTTAATGTTGATAATGGATATGGAACAATCCAATTCTGTGTTATAGAAATAAACTGGCAATTTCCTAATAGGAATTAAATGAGTTTTATAACTCCTGAAAAACTATACTATTTATTAATTCAAATTGTTTTATTTTAATTGATATCCTAATAATACTAATATTTTCCATTATATATTTTTATATGTTAATTAGTCTATCTTAGGGAAATCTATAAGCTATGCTTATTTAAATAATGACTTATAAGTTAATAAAACTTATAAATACATAACATTTGATAATTCAAGTTTTCAGGTTTTAAAACTATGTTTAAAGTTTAACACAAAACAGATTTAATTTTTTATAATAAATAATTTTTAACACTTATATCTAAAACTCAAAGCATTTGGTATTGTGACTGTTCGTATATCATGACGTAATCAACAAAAGTCATGTTTATCAAAAAGTGAACAAGCCATTGAAATTAACAAATTAAACAGGATATCAAATTTGTCTCTGATTCATATAAAGTAATTAACAATAAAAATGCAATTTTTAATAAGGGAATTTGTAAAGAAAACAATTCATTTGAGAAACATATGAATAAAGAAAAGTAAAGCTTTTTCAATCATAAATTTAAAGCATTCAGTAGGAATTGTTAATCTCACTTTTCATTAATATATAATGTATCGAAAAAATTATGTATACCATTTAACTTTGCTTCATTTCTTTGAGGAAGAAAATTATGCTATGGTAGCTATTTTTGAAATAAAATGCTTTAAAATTTGTAAAGCACATATAGGAAATAAAATTATCAAAAAGAAAAAACTCTTCAATAGAAAGGAATATTTTTTCTTAGTTCCTATAAAATAATATTATCAAACAGAATCTGACACGAAACATCTCACATTTTCCTTTTAATAGCGCCAGACATGTTGAAACTGGAGATAATAAATAATACTTTTACATGATGATAAAGAAAAATCGATTGAAATGTAAAGCGCAGGAACAGAAAAAGGAAAGTATGGAAAACCCATAAATTTTATAATTGAATGATTTTCCTGGTATTGTTTGGATGTTGAAAACGAGATATTCAAAATAGAATAGTACTTGAGCAGTTTCCACGAGTTTTTAAAGATTTTTAAAACATAAAAAAATGATACGAAATTAGGGTGAAAAACATCACTTCTGCAATCCTTTCCGTTAAAAATTAAGTTTTTAATCAATAATTCATTTGTCAAAATAACAATAAATTTCCTAGAAATATTTTTAATTTAAATTGAAGATTTGAATCTTAATAACATACTCACAAATTATTTTATTAGTTGTAAATAATTTATTAAGATATAAGTTTAGGGCAATAAAAATTTTGATACGAATTATTTCAAAACTTAAAAATATTATGAGATTGCAAACATAAAACAAAGTGTGAAACGTTTTGCACCCATAATATTTCAAAATAAAACTTATTAAAATTTTATTTGAAAATAAATGAAAATAAAACTTGTTAAAATTTTATTTTCATTCAGGAAATGTGATTAAATATATAAAAAAAAATATTAGTGCCCTTCTAAATTAATTCATAAAAATACAGTTAATAAAACTTGAAATATCTATATTATTTAATCAATTAAATTATTTTTGTTTTATTTAGAAAAAAAAACTTCAATATATGTCCTACTATTTATATTTATGAACGTACAAATGAATTTGGTTTAGTAAGTGCAATTTAGTTTAATTGAATTTACTAAACTAAATTTAAGAAACTTATATGAATTTAGTTTAATAATATTGTTACTCTATCTTAATGTAATATAGATGGATTAACAATATTATTTTTCAAAACTTCCAACTTATTATGTTTAAATATGAATTAAAATCTGTAATTCATGATTCATTATATACTAAAAATATTTCAGATATAGGTATTAGAACTTCTACAATATATTCAAACTTTATTTTAATCACTGCTCATAAATATATCATCTTAATGTTGCAAATTTTTAGAAGGGATTTGTAGTAAATATTCAAAATAAATGGCATGGTAGAAAGTAAGATAAGTGAAATTATACTTATGAGATATGAGAGAACATAGCATTTTATATAACTATAATTAGCTATACTTTAAATAATCCCAAGGAGAAAATTTATCACCGAAATATCCACTTAAGAAATTTTTACTGATGTTTATAAAATTCAAAACAGGGCTACATAAATTTAAATATTTTTAAAAATAGTTAGGAACAAAAAGAAAACAATTTTAAATGTTAAGAGGAATGACTTTGTTTGGATTATTTAAGCTAATTCCTTTTGTTTATTTTTAATCATTATATTATGTTTTTATATGAGCATTTTGTAAGATTAATACAAAATAGAATGGGACATTTTTAAAGATTTGCTTAATAATCATTAAAAATATGCTCACAAAATTATTTTTATAACTACCAGAAATTTTATTTTGAATATATTAATCAAAAAATAAGTATTTTTTCTTAGTGAAAAAATTGTAAGATTTCAGCTGTCAGTTATATTATATTTTAAACCGAAATGTTATATATTAGATTTCTTTGAATAGTAATAAGTGACTTTTTAAATGAAAAGTAATACATTTCCCTATGCATAAAAAAGTTTTATTTACTTTGTAAAAAGTTCGATACTTCGTAAAATATGTTTTGTTAAAAATAAATTAAATTATGTCTTTATTTTTAAGTAAATAATACCTAAAATATTTCTTGTAAAATTTATAAATAAAATATATGTTACGCATTTTTTATTCTTAAGAAATACTATACATTTGAAAAAGTAAAGTTTATAGTTCATTAAGTTTATAAAATATTAATTTAAATGATTTAAAAATAATATATCATTTAAAGTGAATACAATTAAATTAACTTAAAATAGTTGTGCAAGAGCAGTTTATTGATTCTCAGGCTAAACTTTAAAAATAATTTGCTTTCAATTATATTTTAACTTTTAAATGTTTATTCATATCTTCCTTTTTGCAAATAAAGAAATGACATTTATTTTCCAAATAAAAAAATTTACACCATAAATTTAAAATATTTTAAAGGTATATATGCATACATTTAAACATTTTTTTAAAATGTAAATAATATAGAAAATATTTACTTATTTTATACGAACTTGAAAAGTTATAGTAAAAATATAGAAATCTGATTAAATGGATAAACTTAATAAAATTGAAATTGATTTAAAAAATTTAAAAAAAATTGATGTAATATAATAAATACGATATATAAACATTTCTCTTTTCTAGACATTATCCCAAGAAAAATTAAAAATATAAAATAACGTATATATTTTTATTCTTTTTTGTAGTTTGTTGAAAGAAACAGATTTGAAACGAATAAAAAGAATAACATATGATCTATCTTGACAGATCTTTCCAGCGAAAGTTAGAAAATTTCTAGATACCTATATCTGAAAGAAAGATATACAGCTTCCATCTAAAATATATGATGTCAAAACTTGGGAAAAAACTTGACACACGCACAATTCAGTTTTACGGTTTTCAGTAGTATTGAGGAAACATGTGGAAAAATATTTCATATTGCCAGATTAGAAGATATATTACAAATGCGAATATTTTCAAGCTAAAATTGCCAAAACCATCACATGTGATAGAAAACAAGTTGCAAGCTAAGTGATCAACATATTTTTAAAGTACTTGTTTTCAAATCTATGTAATAAATTTATAAAAAAAAATATTGCCATATTCTTAAAGTATTTTTTAATCTGTTTCTCTTAATGTTCAAATTTAGACATTTTTTTCTTTATGATATTTCTTGTGATTTATCATTTGTTCAATTTTTAATTATTTATAGATAATACATTATTTTCTTCATTAATGACTCTGTAGATAACATCAAAATTCATTATTTTAAATGTATGAATGAATTTATTTATACATTATATTTTACAATAATATCAATATAACAGAAAGCTTGCATATTTGCTTGTTACATGCTAATAACACTGTATATTTATATCGGAACAAAGCTAATCTTAATTGAAGTGCGTGTATTGAAAGAATGGAGGAAATGTAAATGAATCTGTAGTAATTAAATAATTATGTTTATTGAAAAGATCATATTTGATTTTAATGAAACAACTCATTATAGTATGTTGCTATATTTTAAGCAAAATGTGAAAATTTATAGAACTGATATTAATCAAATTCAAACAAAAACTGTTAATTGTTCTTCATTTCACAGCATATCTTCAGAATAAAAACAATTTCTATGCAAACCTAATAACCTTTCATTGGCCACAAATTATTTCCAATTAATTTAAGCTAAACAATGTCCACTTTTTAAAATGAATTAACTCAACTTAATCAATTAATAACAATTATTATCGATTAACAAGAGATTAATATTAATCGATTAATAATATTCAAAATGTCACATATTAATACGGGTATAATATATTTCGCTCAGTTGGTTTAGTCTTGCGTTTCATTTATGTAAAATTTTAATAAAAAGTATGGATTCAATTCACTTAT
>JAPDSC010069835.1:16542-27402 GCA_026290005.1 Latrodectus geometricus
TATATATATATATATATATATATAGACATAGTGATATATAAAAAAAGGTGGACACAATTATGACTTTGAAAACAACTATAGATAAAAATAATAATAATAAATAATAATTTATAATCTTTTTTCTTCGTAGTATTTAATAAAAAACAGGTGACAAACTCTGCTTTCTAAACAGTTAATATTTTATCATAAAGTCAATGTAATTAGCCAAATACCGATTTTTCTATCTCTTTTTTACTGCAAATTTAAAAATTTTCTATGAAAATTATTTTTTATTACATATTTCATGTAATTTAATAATATAAAATAGACACAAATTTTCACTATATATTAACTGAATTTAGATTTTAAATTCATTGTTGGGATTGGGAAGTTGACATTGAAATTATTTAGCTTAATTTATTGTCATAAAAATGTGTAAATGTTTGTTTTAAAATACTTTCCCGATAAAAGAAATTTGTAAAAATTTTACTCGAAAAGTTTAATAAAGAATATTGTACATGTAACATGCTAAAGAAATGTAAAAAAATTTTCTTGATTTAGAAAAAAAAATATTCCTTAACAAATCATAAGTGTTAAATTCTAAACTAAATAACTTGCCAAGTTTGAAATGTGATGTTAACTATTATAACTGGGTTTTTAAACTTTGCGAAATAGTGTAATATTATATTGAAATAAAAAATAGAAAACTTACTTTAAAATAAATTCTATACACACATTCTAAATGTGTGTATAGAATTCATATTAAAGTAAATTTTTCTTTATAAAATGTTCTTTAAATATTGGTTTTATAATATTTTTTGCCAAAATAAATGAAATTCTAGCATTTATTAAAAATTGATCAAATAATATAATTTATTCCCTAAATATTTTTCTAATTTCAAAAACAGTAACAATTGGTGCATTCATTTAAATAATTCTGTAAAACTTAAAATATAACTTTTTGGTTTATTTGGAAAGATATGAGAAATAAATGATATCACTTTAGAAGCAGAAATTTCTATTTATAAAACAGTACCTTCGATTTGGTTATTCTAATTATTTGATCTTTTACACTAAATTTGCGTACTTCAATTTTTAAAAAAGAAATTAAAAATACTTTTTACAAAAGACAATATTAAATATTGCTTTCCATTTATTATTTATATGTATAATATATTCTAAAATTTAAATTCAATAATGTTCTGAAATTAATTATTGTATTGAGTAACGTGTAATAAATTAGGTATTGCATATTTTCTTTCGATATATTTGAAACTAAATATTTTTTTTTAATTCTTTGATATGTGTCTTCTCTTTATATAAATTGTTACGATGACTAAAGTATGTATGTATGTGTAAACATGATAAAAAATGCCAAATAAGGAAGTCATTTTTTTATCTCAATAGCAATATTAGCACATATAAATATTTATAGTCCTTATAAAAATAATTCTTATGATCCCATTAAAGTTAGGTCATAAAATATAAAGGAAAAATGAAAATTGTATATTACTTCATTTTCTACAGCTCTAAATTATTTTTGAAAAAAAAATATGCAGTAAGGAAATTTATAATCAGTTCTAGCTATAAAAATATTCATTAAAATTTTTTAACTCTCTCGGTGTTTCAACTCAATGTTTCAGCAAAATTGTAATTTGCGTGCAAAGTGGGTGTAGTTTTACATGCACGAAGTTGAGGAAAATGTACTTCGAAAACATTTCCAGAAAAGAAGTTTATTTTCAATATTATGACTATTTCAGTTGTTCAAGCATATATTACATGTATTCTTAAAATTACATTATCAGACATGTATTTATCAAGAAAATGCTAAAAAATATTTAAATTAAAATTATATAACATGGATTGTTTATATTGAAGTTTCGCTTCCCATTTAAAATTTGACTGGTGTAAATTTGAATATCAACACAATTTATTATGCTGATTAACTTTAAATAGAAAACCACATTGAGTTTTTAAGATATTTATTAAATTTAATCTCTTTAAACTCTAATAATCAACATAATATAAAGAACTTTGTTTAAAATAGACCTGTCTTAATATCTGTTTGTTAAGATTGTACGTATTATTTCTAATTCATTTTTATATGCTTAAAATTTAAATAAGATAAAATAATTTTCTGAAGTATGAAAACGTGATTTATTTTCATGTTAATTGCAGCAAAAAAAAATCAATAAGAAAACCATTTATAGAAATTTATTACGTAAAGAATTTTAGAAAAATATTAATACTGTATAGTCATGATGAGGAATGCATTTTTCATTAATTAATTTCTAAAAATACTTTACCATTTATTTTTTGTGACTTTGCCATTTTATTTTAATGATTTTCTTTCGCTATTTAATTACAGTTTCAATATATTTTTAAGACGCATTATGTTGCATATTTGGATACCGTTTTCTTTATATTTTGAATTATAGCTTTACACTTTTGATATATAAGCAAAAAAAAATAAAAAATAAAAAAATTATTTTATATGTACAAGAATCTCTAATTTTTTAAATGTCATTAGTAGCAAACATTCTACATATAAAATTAAGAAACCGTATGATATACTTAGATTTTTGCGAAGTATTATATTCTATAAAATATTTCCATTATTTTTGCAATCATTTCGCATTTCAATTTTTACATTATTTCATATTAACTAATATTTTACAGGATGAAATTTCTGTAGGTATATAAAAATAATACGAATAAGAAACTATCCTCTAATCTAAGATACAAAAAAATATTAATTTTTTATTTACATGCACCGTAATTAAATTTTAGAAAGTTCATTGTTTTAATACATCAAATTAAAAATTTTGGAGGTTTTGTGTTATTTAAGAAAATTACTTTATGAATAATTCTTATTTTGTATTTTACTTTTTATTATAAATTTCCAAAATTGCAAAATAATTTTATTTTTTTAAATTATGGTTGTTCCTGTTTAAAAAAATTAATATGATAATGTAGAACAATTTTTACAAATTGAAAATGCCATATTTTGAATAAATGATAAATTAATTTTACTTATATTTTATCAACGAATATTTCACTTATAAATTAATACTAATAAAATTAAATCAACATATTAGAGTAAGATTTTGAGACAAAATTAGAAATACTATTGAATGATATTTTAAAATTAACTTAAAACTTGCATTTGAAATTTCATTATCTGTAAAAGCGACAGTAAACTTTCAAAATGCGCAAAATCGAAGAAAAATAAAATAAATAAAAATTGATTTTTCCTTTTTAGTCTGTATAAAAAGTATAAATAATTCTTTACATCATATAAAAATATTTTTCATTCACGTAATTTTAGACTAAATTATTAGTGGTTTAATAATGTAAACAAAGCACCATACCCCTTTCTCACGTCTGCTGGAAAACGTAAACATGTAACATAAGGTCAATATATTTGAATAATGACTAATAACAACGAAATACATGTATTTTTCTAAAAAGTAATATCTTTCAAATATCACATGTTGGCCTAATATTAAGTTGATTTTCACAATTAAAATTTGTACAAATAAAATGTTAGTATACTAAGCAAACGGCCACACCCATGTTTTAAATTCTGATAACATGCAAAATAACTATTGTGCTCATGATTATTTACTAAATTTTGATTTTAAGTTGCTCTACATTTTTGCCATATCAATATTATTAAAAGTTTATTATTCGTATGGCAAAGCTAATCAATCTTGTTGATTTTTCACAGCTATTTTGTTTTGATTTCGTAACTTGAATATTTCATTTCAATGTTCTGCATGTATAAAACAATTCTTTGAAGAAATGCTTATTATTATATAATTAGATATAATTATTGTTTGAAATATTCTTTTAATCATTACATTGTAATTTTAATAATAGTGCATGCAATTAGCTTGAGATAAGAAATCCAAAAGGTAAATTCATGAAATGAATCTTGCTGACATTAAGTCAGTTCATTAAAACAATTGATATTGTCTAAAGAAGCTGTATCTAAGGAAACATTTTCTTTTCAAGATGTAGATACTCCAGAATTTGCCAATTTGTAGAATGATATTCTCGCTGCAAATTAGTGTCTCATTAGAATAAAAACCACTTATCTAGAATTCTAATGATTTAGCAAGACAGTAAATGTTGTTTCGTTTCATTAGATGTATATGTTACCGTGAAAGACCGAAATCAGAGAATGTCGACATTCACCGGTGAATGTCAACACATACCAAAAACATTGGCGAAAGACCGTACAATTGATTACATTTCTTGCACTTTCGGACCATCGCCGGTATATGTCGACATTCACAGACAAGCTTTGGTGGAATTTGAAAAGATGATTAAAGAGCTCGAAAAGGAGATAACAGAAGGCCATTCCCGGGCTTCCCTTTCCACCACAGCATTTAATTTGTTTTTAATTTGTTTGTTGTCAGGTTTGTCCCGCGGGTTAAAAATCCTCTACACTTCCTCTACTCACCGTGATTGGTCACTCCTTCTTTCTAAGAGAGGCGATAAGTTACGTCACACATGTGACGTTTTTCACGCCTGAAATATTGAGATAAGAAAATGCAAATCTGCATTTCTCCTCTCCGGATACGGAGAGATGAAACGCATATTCAAGATTCACCATTAGTGCATTGTGGATGTCAACATTTGCCGGTGTAAGTGAGAAATGAGGATATCTATCAAATATTTCGGACATACACCAAGCGACTACGTGAATGTTGACATTCACCAGCGAATGTCGACATTCTCCAGATTTCGGACTTTCACGGTAACATATACACTCATGAAATTGCAGTTTTTCAGATAAATTAGACCTTTCCTTTAAAATATGCAATGAAATTTTTATTTAAATTTTTAGCAAAAAAAAACGAACTTACTAATGGAAATTTTATATCGATATTAAAGTTATCACTGCTTTTTAGAGCTTTGGAAAAGTCAACTTAGCAGAACAATTACTCTTTTAAACTCTGAATTGTTTAACCTTAATTATATGTTATTCTAATTCTGAATGCTATTTTAATTTACATATAAAATTTAAGTGCTTCGAGGGGAAATGTTAAAATAAAGCTACTGAGGCACTTAGGAAAGTTTATTTGCAATCTATCAGTGATTTTTCCTGATGACCTAAAATTTTTAACGATCAGTTCCATATTTCTGTGTTTTTTACGTAAAATAACATTGAATCTTGAAATCTCTTGGAAGATGGCGTGGAATCAAGCTCTTGGCAAGATGCACATAAGCAGAAGTGCCAAATATCTTCAGTGTATCTTCTTGGACAATCTCACACTTGGAAACGAGTTCATTTTTACAAAAATAATTTTTATGATTGATCTAAAATAAGTTAATAAAGTAAAAAGATAAAATTAATTTTTCATCATTCTGTACAACATAAATTTACATATGCAGTAACTCTAATTATCAACGAGTTTAATTTTGGTATTTTCGGCCAAACAAAAATACTTGGCGGAATGTTTTCGTTAAAATTATCTTTTCATACTTTATAATTTGTGTAGAAAAAATAATATTTTGTTTGCCTTAGAAAATTAATTGATTTATTGCCATAAATTACTTTCTAATTCATATTTAACTTGAAACATCACATTTTAAGCCGACATAGATGTTTATCAGTTGTGTTAAAACTCAAAAATATTGGATATAAATCTACAAAATTAGTTTTGAAAGTCCACTGTCAAGTAATAAATACAGATATTTGACTTAATTTGAAAGCTAATGCATTTTATTAATTTAAATTCTGAATATCATTTATCTGATTATTTATAACTGAACACAATGTTATATTATTTATTTAATACAATGCATTTAATTAAAAGTCCAGTTTCAAAAAGAATATTTATATATCAATAACGTAATAAGTTACCTGTAAAGTCTTTACGTAAGACTATAGCTTTCATAATTAAAAAGAACATAATTCTCATTGTTATTATATAATGCATGTAATTAGTTAAATTGTGGAGTTGAATTACATTATTCTTAGTTTTGATAGAATTTAGAAACCAGATATTCTTCACTTTGAATAGTTTTGTATAAATATTTTTCAAGAGATTGTTTTAACGTTCATGCAAAATACTTTGCTGCATTTAAAATACATGCATTATAGCTACAAAAATCAAGTTAAACCTGTATTTTTGAAAAATTCAATAAAGAGGAATTTTTACTAAGTTAACAAATTTAGACATTTCTTTTAGATATTCATTATTCTATTACTTATATATATATATATATATATATATATATATATATATATATATATATTTTAGAAACTTCGTTAATGCTGATAGGTAAAATAAAATTAATACATAAAAAATAAATATACAAATAATGTTCATTTTTATATATTGCTCATTGGTGGTTTAGTATAGTTTTATACTACTTAGATTTTAGGTAAACTCTGAATTTATTTCAAAATCAATTATTCTTATATTAATTTTAAAATATCGAATGGCTCGCGTATACAAATGTGTCCATTCATGTACTCTGCAATCCTTCTAAAAATGTTTAATTTATGTTTATATTTATTTTTACAAACTTGTTTTAAAAGAAATTTGCTTTTTATGCTGTATAATATCTTATTTTAAGAATGTTAACTTTATTTTCTCACTAAAAATATCGGCAAAATAGTTTATTTAAAATTGCTTACCTCCACATTGAATCAAATAAGTTTTGTAGAAAAAAATTGAATAAGACGTGATGTATCTTGACAGATCTAGCTAAAGAAAGTTAAAATTTTTTATACCTATATCAAACAAACACTGCTTCTGCACAAAGAAACATATTAAAGCAGGAAAGAACTTGGCAATTCGAAATGTTTACGTCTTTCAGAAATGTTTAAAATGAAATATGCTTAGAAATATTATTCTAGGTTTTCATAGATTTCAATAAATGTAATTTTTATTGAAAACGTTTTATGAAAGAAAATGAATACAGCTTATTTTACAGCATTTATTAAGTAGTTTTTAATATTACTATATGGTATTTTGTTACAAAATTTTGCTTTATTATATAAACTTAGTACTTATATATATATAACCATTTTTTCATTCTTTACAAAAATGCAAGTAATTTATTACTTTGCCTTTTGATCAGCATAAAAATTCTGGTTAAAAACCAATGATATTTTTATTTAATAACTGTAAGCAACTTTAATTAAGCAGATAAATACAAAAAAAAAAAATAAATAAAAAAGCATACACATTTTTACAGTATGTACTTCTTTATTAATTAAGAGATCTTATTACATTGCTTATTGTTTTTTTATAATTATCCATTTAATAGGTCATGAATATGTAAATATGTCATACATTTTAAAAGTTATCGGAGTTTCCTACTGAAGATAGAAACTTATTCATTTAAAAATTAAGAAAAATTAAAGTGCGGTATTTATGAAAGAATATGATATTAAATAGAAAAATAAGAACATTTGCTTATAGTTGATCAAAGAAACATATTTTCTTTCAGATCAATAATAAAATATGAAAAAAAAATATGTATATATAATATACTATAATAAATAATAGTATAAAAAGAAATTATATAAAAGTCTTACGTTGTTTAATTATTATAAAATTATTTAATTTAGAATTTATTCAATATCTAATCTTTATTCACTAGATTAGTAAATACTTTTAAAAAAATCTCATTATTTTATTCTTTATTTTTCCTTTCTTACTTATAAAATGACACTTACGAAATTGTTGTGTTTACTTCTGAGATTTAGAATAAATGTCACTATTTGCTTTATCTAAAATACATAGAATATTATTTTTAATACATTTCCCCACGTTTTAAACTTCAATAAGATGCAGTGAAAATGAATGTAAGAAATGTAAGTAGGATCTAAAAATGTCATCAAAAATTTCTAAATATCATTATATGTATTATAAGAATTGACATTTTAGTATTTCATTAAATTGTTTGTTTCAAAAATATTTTATGCTAAAATCCTTTCTGTTAAAGCGATTTAAATTTTTACTTGAATATCTCCAATGATTGAAGCAATACTGGAATAAACAGAATTGTAAAGATTTTGTGCATTTTATCAGCCTTTAAATGATAAACATTTTGTACATCATTATTTAACAAAATCGTAGAAGCAATATATCTATTCAATATTATTTAATAATACTTTTGTAAAACTATAACATAATTATTACTTGTTCAGATTTATGGATGACTATAAACATTTTTATTGACACAAATGCTATGTTTTACATGATAGTTAAATTTATATATATTTTACACATTTATGTAGTTAATAAATTCTTTCATTATTTATTTAAAAATTATTACACCTATTTATATAAAGGTATGGAAATTAAAATATATAACTAGGCAGAATAAAAGTTGGTAAATTTTATTGCATTTTATTACCACATGACTAATAAATTCCTGTTATGAAACATTTTGAAATATTTCGAAACGAAAATCAATATGTTTTACGTAATTTTTTTGACAAAAAAAATTAACACAAATATTGCTTCAGTAATAACAAACATCTTGAAAACAACGATAAATTGAAATCCTCTTCATTTGAGAATAAAAAAAAATATTCAAATGTTATTGAATATATCCTCCGCGAAATTTTCAAAAATAACAATAAAACTCATTTTCAGTCTTTTGTTCGATGCACAAATATGAATTTTAATTTACTTAATAATATGAATGACGTGTTTACTTTAGAAAATTGTGTTGTTTATTTCTAATGGAAGTAAAAAAGCGTCATAAACATATTAATTGTTTTTCAAAGTTAGTAAAACTGTAAACAAAATTAAATTCTTTTACTTAATTAAAAAGAATGTTATGACAGGAAACGTAATAACTCTAGTTTCTTAAATTTAGAAATACTTATTTTTATTAATTTAGTGAAATAAATATTGAAATTTATTTTAATAAAAATTCTCAAGACGTGATTTTGACATACTACTTTTGTTTTATTATCTAAAGAAAGATAAAAAAATAATTTAAGCACGCATTAAAATTCTACTATTTTTCATTACATAATGAGATGCTTCAATCTTCATATATTTCGCAAATAATTAAGTTTTGATTATTTTATTTTATTTCTCATTTTAATAAATATAATTATGTCTAGTTTAAGTTTACATGAATAGAAACAGAAATTATTTTCAAATAAATGTGGCAACATAAAACGCATTAAAGGGCAGGTGAAGGAAATATTTTGAATGATCATATTCTAAACATTAATTATTTATGTTTTTGGTATTCTATTCCCTGTTCCTAATCAATTACAAACATTATGCTTTTAAAAATAAAATTTAAAAAAATGAAATATCATAATTTAATGTTTGTTGTCTTTACAATGTAAATTTATTTATAAAACTTTAAATATGTGTTGTAAATGTATATAACGTTGCGGCATATTTTTTCAATGTATTAATATATTTAATTAGGGATGTCAATTTATATATTAATCTATTTTTATAGTTAAGCTATATATATTATTATAATGGCAGCTATAAAATGATGATATTAATGTAAAGATTCATATTACCATAACTATTAAAATCAGCCACCTACTCTGTCTAGTGGTTACCATGCCTGGCTGCCGATAGGGAGGTGTGGGTTCGAAGCCCGGTTCGGGTATGCATTTACTTTCTCACTCTATATATCCTGTCTCTGTCCTTGCCTTGTATTTATGGTTGCTTACGCTATAAACGGGTACCTATGGCATGTGTGCTCAGAGGTCAAGTCAGTCTTCTGCCCTTGTGGTTCCTCTCCAAAAAAGAAGCTGCATACCACCCTATGCCAGAACGTCTAGACCTGGTATGGGCTTTCCTGCACCAGGGAGATAAGCAACAGCAACTCTATTAAAATAAAAAATAGGAATATGTTTTAATTGGAAGATATACGTTTGGTAATACTTCTGATATATCTACCTTTATCCACTACAATTGTGGGCTTCATAATTGACAAAGTAAAGGATTATCTCATTAGAAATCTGCTAAACATAGGAAACGTCTGCTCAATAAATGATGCATTCTGTGAAAACAGAATTTTAAAATGGATGGAAATCAATTGCTAAAATGATCATTAAAAGAAGAAAACATTTATGCCTATTATTGAGAGTTAGAAAGTTAATGTAGTTGACATATAATGACTAAATGTATTTTTTAAGATTAGCGTTATCACACCTTGTATCCAAAATAGAACATTTGATAAATGTAGTGATATCTATCGTTTTATTCATTTGTAATTTAATTTTGAACTCATCTTTATGGAATATTCTCATGCGTATATGATACTGAGTGATAGATCTTGCATATTCAAGGGATTTCGAAATGAATAAATGTTTGATATTTGAATTGCTACATAACTTATAATTATATATTTAAAATGTATTTTAATATTTATAAAAATAGTTCAACTGGAATCATTATAAGAATATATTTAAATTGATAATATTTTTTAAACTTTAACATTTTCTGGTTTTCTAAATTCTACTACTTTAATTACAAAATATTATTTGTTCCTTAAGGCTGAAAAACTATTATAAGTTTTAAATACGCAAACTATTTAATTTAAGTTATTTTCATGCTTTGCTTAGAAAATTATTATACAGTTCAACGTTACAGCAGAAAGTTAACTAGACTAGAAAAAATAAAACAAATTTTGTAAGCTAAAGTTGACTAAAGATGTTTAAATAAAAGAGAATAGTTAATTTACTTTATTAAAAAGTAAAGGACATAAAATTATTCGTAGATTCTACACTTTTTTAAATTACTATAACATAAGTTTGAAATCAATATTCTCTGTTATTAAAAATAAATTAATATGTATATTAGTTGGTATATATACACACACACACACACACACACACACACACACACACACACACACACACACACC
>JAPDSC010069843.1:0-12062 GCA_026290005.1 Latrodectus geometricus
TCTTTTGTGGAATCCAATGTCCATATTTTGACTTATTAAAGTTGGCGCTATTTTAACTATTGGCTGACGTCTCAATTGTGTTTTGATCCAAATATATTGGTGATGTGTGGATGTATTGCGCATGTAGTAATATCGATTAATTTTAAATGTTAAAGAGGTAAACCATATGCAATAAACGATTTAACCATACTTGCAAGTATAGCGTTATTTTGGTATTTTAGAAATATTCGCCAAAACTGTAAATTTAATATGCCGTGTTAAACCATATGCAATAAATGATTTAACCATACTTGCAAACATAGCGTTATTTTGGTATTTTAGAAATATTTGCCAAAATTGTAAATTTAGTTTGCCATGTTAGTTGCTTTATAGGGATATTCTTTCTGAGAAGTATTTTAATATTAAATTTGGTATTTGCATCACTTAGAGAATTTTGTGTCTGATGACAGTCAAGTATGTTTTGTGCTGAAAATTGGGACAGAATAAAAAATCCTACAACAAAATTTAAAAGTTTCATAAATGTCTACAATAATACTTTTATGAGAGAAGATGGTTAAGAAAAATCTCACGTAGAGAAAATATTCGATTTTTCTTGAAATAATGGAAAGTGCTTTCAAAAAAAGCAACTTATAGAAACATGTAAAAAAATGTAACTTCTATTATTATGAATTAAATAAACTTTCAAAATCTAGAAGCATATCTAAATAGAAATAGTTATTAGTTTAATCTCATAGAACGAATCCTTATTTGCACAAGTATGGAGGAATTTCCAAAATCTACAAGCATATCTAAATAGAAAAAAGTTATTAAGTTATCTTTGATCTCTTTAAATAAATCCTTACCCATAAAAGTTTGGCCAAATAAGTTATCTTTGATCTCATAAATGAATCTTTACCTCCACAAGTATGGACGAATTTTCAAAACCCACAAGCATATCTAAATAGAAAAACTTTTTAAGTTATCTTTGATCTCATTAAATAAATCCTTACCCGTACAAGTATAGACAAATATGTTATCTTTGATCTTGGATTTGATTGTGGATTTTGGACGTATTTCCAAAATCCACAATCATATCTGAATAGAAAATATTATTAAGTTATCTTTGATCTCATTAAATCCTTACCCGTACAAGTATTGACAAATAAGTTATCTTTGATCTTTTAAAATGAATCTTTACCAGCACAAGTATGGACGAATTTTCAAAATCCACAAGCATATCTCAATTGAAAAGTTATTAATTTATCTTGGATCTCATAAAATGAATCCCTATTTGCACAAGACTTCAAAAAACACTGAACGAGTCAAACAAAAAGTACATGCTCAAAACATTTTTGATATGATAAGTGAATATACTGCCTTATAGCGTAAATCATTTCCAAAGTTTCAATTCCTTAGTTGAATTTATATATATGAACATATAGCTATTGAAAATAAACTAAATGTTTTGAAAAA
The DNA here is from genome assembly GCA_026290005.1 of Latrodectus geometricus. Taxonomy (NCBI): domain Eukaryota; kingdom Metazoa; phylum Arthropoda; class Arachnida; order Araneae; family Theridiidae; genus Latrodectus; species Latrodectus geometricus. The sequence continues at coordinate 1,453 of JAPDSC010069843.1, forward strand.
GTGTAGATGATTTAGCTAAGAATAAAGCTCAATAGCAATTAAAAATTATTTGCTTAAATTTATATTTGTAGTAAATCTAATTAGCAATGAAAACGGATTCTGTTCGAATTCCATAAACGTATTTTTTTCGTGAATATGCTTATACTTCCTGATATGTGCTCACAAAATTCTTATTTTTATATTAATTTTTTTTTCATAGACAAATTCAAGTTCAAAAAAGCGTTTAATATTCAAAATAATTTATATAAAAGTATCCAGCATTGGGTTTATGTATCTGGAGGTAGTTAGTTTCAACTGAAGAGGCGTTGATATAATTTCAATAAGTATACTAAAAGAGATATGCTTTTTAGTATGCATTTAAGAAACATAAAAGCTTTTCCATTTTAAGCATATGTTTTAACAGAGAAATCAGGTTTTGGTTAGTAGCTTACGTGACTATCTCTTATATCTTTGACAGTTAATGATATATTTTAATATAATGCCACGCCCATTTAAAATACTGAAATATTGTTGCAAGAAAAAAAAATTACATCATATTTGCATTTATATGCGACCAGTGATAATTCTTCTCAACCATAACGATCGCATCACTTTCCCTGAAAAAGTTTCAACGCCCAAATAGAATGAAATATTCTTCCTTTCTATTTGCCAATAAACCTTAAAAAAATATCTCCTCACTGACACGTCTAAACGATTCCACCATAAACTCCCATCTTTATGTGCCTCCATAATCACACTCCATCGTTTCTACAGAGGAAAGCTACAGCAGTTATGTGGGTGTTAGTAACATGGCAATGTTTTCAGAACGAGTCGTTAGTCTCTTACACCAACAATCCACCACGAGGAAGGGCCCCCGCCGTAAATTGCGTGGGCCCAACTAGGCTTCGTGTTGCCGCAGAAACATCTAATGGCTCGACGCAGGGTTTCCTTGTAACCGCACCTTTCAAATCAGAAGGGGGTGAGAAAAAAACAAGGATTCCGACGATAAAAAATAATAATATGGGAAAAAATTCTATAAAGAAGAAAAAAAAACGAGAAGCAGTTTAAGATCTGTTGGGTATCCTCTTTAAGCTCGGCCCGAAAGCAACCTTGGAACTCACTCACTGGGGGACCTCCGAGACTCATAATTGGCCCTTAAATTCGAACTCTAACCCACCGAAATCGTTATGCAGTTCCTTGAGAATTCTGAATAGATACCCTTTTCACCCTTGGACTGGTGCAGCTTTGAGTGAAAGGAAGAGAAGATGCCTTCTAATATAAATCTCGAATTCTTTCGCCCCAGAGTCAACACGATTTATTCATGTCATGCTGTAAGACTCATCTCACTTTCAATAGGCACCGAGAAAGTTTCATTAAACTCGTGTTTACTGACACTTGATTGAGTAAAATCGTTTGCCAGTTCATAAAAAATCGTTTGCCTTCAGGGCTTTCTAAGTGAATCAAAGGAGTGTAATTCTGCCTTTCAAAATGGACTTGTTATTGTAAAAGCATATGTATAACCATGGTGTTCTAAGTTTTTCATGGAAGTCTTTTGAATTATTTTATTTTATTAGAGTTTCACTTTATCAGGAATGGTTAGGGAATTTTTAATGAAAGTTTTGGATCACTTTAATTTGATATTTTATAATTTAAGTATGGAATCAATATTTTATTATTCGAATGAAATACACGATTCAAATTAGGTCTGTTTGCTTACAACTATTTGCTTAATACTCTTCATAATATCTTCTAAATCACTTTATAAAAATTCTGCCCATTTAAATTTAAGAATAATTATATATAAGAAGCACTTTTTAAATATTATCCGATATAATTATTAATTTAATTCAAATTTTATTATGTTCTAGTATTTAAATTTCAAAATTTTGTATTCATATTTTAAATTCAATTTGAAAAAACCTTTCTTTATAATTAATTGCTTAGTGCTAACATTAAAGTACTTACAATATAGGAAAATTTTAGTGATTGGATTTTCAAATTTGTAAGACAATTTAAACTTACATAATTTTTATACTAATCAGCTTTCAAATTTTCATCGAATTCAAAATTTATTTCAAAATTCTAGTAAGAATCGTTTTATCAGCATTTGACAAAAAATTTATTAAAAGTTCAATGTTTTTAGCTATAATGGAAGCAATGTAATAATTTTATAAAAAAAATAAAGAAAATATTTCAGTGATAATTACTTTTTAATTAATTTAGTGTGGTTTGTTGTAAATGTATTGAATTTGCTTTTCATATGTGTCAATTGATTTTATTTTTCCTATAAGACTGAAGCAATTATTGTGAAACACTCCGCAATATTCACGCGTTGTCAATTATTCTTAAAAATTATTTCTCATAAAAAAATTGGCCACTTTTTCTCATATAAATTAAAATATTTTGATCACAAATATAACAAAATTTAGCTGCGTTATTTCCCACAATTAGACTTTTAAATTTAGAAATTAGGATTAAACTTAGAAACATTTTATTTTAATGAAAATAAAATTTAATATTCTAAATATAAAATTTATTTCTTAATTACAATCTCCAAAATATAAAAAAATTTTAAAAGATCTGATTGTTAAGAAACCATACAATAAATTTATTACATTTTCTAAAATTTAAAGATATAATACGTCTCTCTATTTGGCGCTCTTTTAATGTATAAAAAATAAAATTTACTTTCATTTTTATGACCATTTTAAATAAAAATATAAGATTTTAATTTCAATTAAGGAGTTAATTACTCTTAAAATTTTTAATAAAAATTAGTTTTTTAGAATTATTAACTAATAAAAAATATTTTAAATGATTAATGAGAGATACTTTTTTCTTCTTTGAAATCAAGCATTTGAGAATTATAAGCCCTAATTACTTTAATTAAGATTAAATTAATTCTTTTAAATATTTATTGCTCATTTTTTCTGAACTAAATGTCAGATAAATTCTAAAAAATGAAATGTCTTATAATGAAAATGATATATTTCTCATTTAAGCAATAAAGTGTCATTTATGTTAAAGTATTGTGGAATTCTTTTATCTAAAATGTGTTTTTTTATTTATTTTTATGGTCATAAGGAATTGTAAACTTTTAAAATAAATTATACCCTTAGAAAAATAAGCTTCACGAAGGAGTTCAGGTAAATACTCAAATTACAATCATTTTAATTCATTAAAAGCAAAAATTTAATAACTTCAAAAATTGTATTTTCTATGTCATAAAATTTATTTTATTTCCATATTCGTTCAAAAGGAAACACCAATTATATAAGCAACATTATGTTACTTGATTTTAGATTTTTCTATAACTGCAAGAAACAAAATCTTTAAAGTAAATCTTGTTGTTCAATCATTAAATTTTTAAACTTTTAATATAGTATTAGATTTTAGTTGAATTTTCTGAAAATTTACGTATAAAATACTTTGGATCATCAAAATATATGGCCGAAAGCAATATCAAATAATATTAATTTATTTGATTATTTAATATTGGAAAATATTTTTATGGATATAATTAATAAGAGAAATTGAATCAAGAAAAACAAAATAAAACCTTTGAATTCATAACACATTGATTTCCTCACTTTATTTATCAAAACTTTTAACAGCTTTATTGTTACTATGGAAACCTTTAATTTAAATAATGTTCAAACGTTAGCACATTATTATTATTCATTTAGATTTATTTTTCTTGCAATAATTTAACTGACATCGCCTATCCAATAGACAAAGGCTTTTGTAAGCTTTTATAATATTCAGAGAGACCTTCTTATAGAAATTGGGTCGTATTTACGTGTCGCGAGAGACGAAATCAACAAAATTAGTGTAAAGAAAACAAATGCAAAGCTATTACGCGACACACACCACATAGTGAACATTTTAAAGCTCTTCTAAGTCATTTCAATAATAAGCTCATAAGATGCCTTCTAAAGCTATTTTTCATGCTGCGAGAAGGGAAATCTACAGTACTTACTTACCCACCCCGGTCAGAAGTGCATATAAAAGACAGAAGCACAGCATCCAATGCTTATTATTGAACAACAGCTGGGATCGAACTAGGAACCTTATGCTGGAGACGGTATTGGTTTTTACTGAGCTCTAGGACAAAAGTTCAATCTCCTGTGGAATTAGTGTACCTGAAAAACAATAAATCTGAAATAGCAAGATTTTATTAGTCATAAGCAATAACATAAATATATACATTTTAAAAATGCAAGATGAGAGAATATTTTAATAGTTATCACTTTGGCCCTCACTTCACTAAGCAATAGGTATGACTCCCGTTTTGAGCTTGAATGTTTCAATGGCTAATAAATCATCTTCAGCAGTAATTTCGATTTCCATTAGCTATTAGATGCAACTATTCATTATAGATTGATAAATAATTCTTAAATTTGAAAATGTAAATGCATCTGAAACATAACAGGAACAAAATATTGTAAAATAATATCTACGAAATTTTATTACCTTACAAAATTTCTAAACACAAAATGAATATTACTCACCAGTGATTTCACCGGTTAAAAGTAACAAAAATCTTCTTTGTATCTTTACATCTGCCAAACATGTGAACATTTTACATGATAAATGAACAATTAATTTCATAACCTTTTAATTCCATAAATACCTAATTCATTGATTCATATTGATTAAGTTCATTAATTCAATATGCATGAATGTGTATTATGTTGGATTTTAATTATGTAATTTATGTTTGTTTGTTGTCGTTTCTGATTACACTTCGGAATGGCAAGCCCGCCCGTCCGAGAGTAGACGAATGAAATCGGCGAGAGAGCGTCTTCCGTTTTTCAATAGAGCATCCTCCTACGAAGGTAGAAGTACGACTTTTGGCTCATAGATGGCAGCACCATCTGAATCTTCCAATTTAGAGAAGGAAACCAATGAAGACCCAAAGCATGGCTCCAACCAACCCCAGAGGTATTAATTTGTAATGGGAACATGGAGGACATTGCGACCTGACATATATTACGTGCCCCAGTCACCATTAGTGAACTCGACGGATCTTCGGCTAAACCGGGATTCGAACTTTTGTAAACAAGAACGACGCCCTAACCAACCAAGCCACCGCGGCCTTTGATTTATGTTTAACTTATATGAGTAGTTCCCTCTTATAAATTACATTAAGATTGCACTAGAAAATCGCATTTGCCCCAATTTATATTTTAATCGACTTACTTTGAAATTTTATTAATCAGAATTTGCATAGGTACTTTGTAGTCGCATATTTACCAAATAACTTCTTTTCGTCTGTCAATTACCAAGTTTCTGTTTCTTGCAAAGTCAAAAATTGAAAGACAAACCATCAAAACGCTCATTGTGTATTCCGTTTTTGACCTTTCCTCTGACAACTGCTTTCTCTGGACAGCGAAATAACTGACATAAGAGGTCAAAGTCCAATTTTTCAATCAATTACTCGCAACATTACCAGAAACAACCGAGCAGATCAGATACGGACAATATATCTCAATGCAAGTGGCTACGGGTCACTTTTAAAAAAAATTAAAAGAAGATGAATTTTGTGCCATATCTGAATCCTGAGCAGTCAGTTATTGCTTTTCAACATGTTTAGGATTTTCTTTCTTTGATAATGTACGATGCATTCTAGTTGATGGAAGTCATTTTTGAATGCTTACAAGAAGGAAACTCCTTAACCTTTACCCTAAGGAAATTCATCTAGTGATTTTCCTTCTTTTTTCCTTGTGTACATTTTGTGGACGAAGATGAGGGAGTCAAATAACTTGTTTTCATAGCTGGAAAAAAAAAAGAAAATGGTTTGCTGGAGGTGAATGAAATGTGATTTTTTTGTTCCACCTCTGCAAAATTATAAAAAACAAAAATTTACTCGTTTTGGTATTTTCAAATTTGACATGAAAAGTTTCGTACATATTTCTTAAAAAGTATAAAAAGTAAACTGTTTTCGAAAATGCGTTGAAATTTAATATAAGTACAACAATAATATTGTACTTAGGAGAATATTTTTGAAAAGATTCTAAGCAGTGGCAACAGTAATTGCGTCAGGATCAAGGCTTTTATTGCACTGTAATTAGTACAAGTAAATCAGATTCATAATACTGCCTATATATTAAGGCACTATCTCTCCATTTAGGCACATTCTCTTGAATTTTCATTTTAAGAAACATTACAATATATCCAGACATTAAAATTATGATATTTGTCGTTCTATAACATTGTAAACCTAACTACAGTGTTAACAATTTTAATGACTATCTGTAGTCATGAATATATAGTTAGTACAGATTCACAAGGTAACAATTAATGTATAATTTACGCTTAATCTCGGGGGAGGGATTTTACCACATGTTTCGTGATTCAATACTCATACTCAACTATCTAGTTGAGCGAAAAGGGTGATTTTGCTGTATCTCCTAGCCAACAGTTCATGTTGAACAGGATCAAGATTGATGAATATATACAGCACCTGGAAATGGTTTGTATGTGCGTGAGCATTTATATTCATTAAATTTCAATACAATTAGAGTTTTTAACGCGTCATAATTAACTGATGATCCGAAGAGCTGTAGTCTTTATAGACGAATTTTTGGAATGGTATAAACTACGGGATCAACCTATCAGTTAAGTGAGCTTCAGCTTTAATTAGATAAACTTACTTAGCTTTGAGAAAAAAATTATGTTTAGAAAAATAACACTTTTATTTTAATACTGTTTTAACTAATTTATATTTTACTTAGTTTCGATCAAAACTGTTTCGCACGAAATGAGATTTTAATTACAGGTCAGCAAAGAATAAATCCAATAAGTATTCTTAATGAAAATTAGTTTATTAAATATTGAAGACAGAACTTTTTTACACAAAGCGTTTCTTATCAGTGGAGTATTAGAAAGAAATTTAATACATGCACTGCCTATAAAAAAAGTATTTCCTCAAATATCGAAATTTTTTGAAATAGCATTACTCTAAGCGAGTATAAGAACAAGGGGATATAAGATGATGTAAATAGTTTTCCTCTACTCTCAGTTACTATGACGACTTTAAAAGGGGCTAAAAGTAAATATCCATCCCATCTTGATATTGCATTGTTTGAATTAATTACATTAAGATATGAGTAACTATACTGAAAGTAAAAATCAGCTTTAATTACGATTTATATTTATGATGACGTATAGCTGACCATAAAGAAATGCAACATCAACAAAGACTATAGATATTATAGGAAAATTTATATGTCAGATATCAAGTTATAAAAACATCAAATGATTTAAGTTAAAACCTCTTGTTAAATAGGGATAGTGACAAAATTAGTAGGGAGTGCATCCATCATTATATATAGCCATTGACATACGCCTCAACATTGAATCAAAGAGACTTTGAACTTATCATTTTGGTATAATGCAGCTTCTTTATATTGCCAAAGTTGGTTAGCTATAACAACAGGTGGTGTATCCCGAGACAATTGTAGTGCAAGCATGGAACACACGTCTTCAATGGGCGATGGACAAAACACTTAAGAAAGGAATTCATTCTGATCCATGAAGAACTTTGAACATTGCATTCCATGTGTGGTTACTCATTATCATATTGAAATATGACCAAGGTCAAGAGTTGAAGGTATGGGAAGACCATGAGCTTTCTCACCTTACATATATAGAGCTGACTGTTCTGTATACTAGCAATGTGTATAAGAAGAATGTAAAGGTAACATCCTATACCACTGCATCTGTTTGGTGATTCATAATGCAAAACTGCAGCAATTTCCTCATGGTGTCACCAAGCTTAAATCAGACGATTGTGGTGTTGTAAGCAGAAATAAGATTCGTTAATTAAAGATAACGTTGTTCTATTCTATAGTCCATGTTCGTTGTATATTGCATCGTTGACAGTGAAAGCTCCTGTGTCCTTAAGTCAAAGGTAAATGAATCAATGAACTCTTTCTGGATTTTTTATTCATCTGTTACCAAGTCGAATGGTAGGTGTGAATACTGAATAATGCGTAACAGACTTAACTTGTTGCGCTGTGGTTCGTGGTCCATCACAGCCTCCAGCTCAATATGTCTGTCATCACATGCTGTGGTAAAACAAGTTAGTTATGATCAGGTTCTTTGATCCACCGTTCTTTCTGGCATCCAGCGATTACAGAATCGCATAACAATGATTTTGTTCAATGTGATCACAGATTCCTTATGAATGCATTTAATATGTATCATAAATTAATTAACCTATACCGATGAATCCGGCAATTATCAATCCTATTTTCTATTTCTGGGTATAAAAAAAACTTGTTTTCTGAGTAAACAAGTCATTCCATATTCTTAAACCCATTTGAAATTTACTTTGAATTTTAAACCCCTTTGCCATTGAATCGTTGAACCATTGAACTTTACATTAACACAGTACTATTTTTTCTTTTCCTTAACATGAAACGGTAATTGGTTCTTATGCTATAGATCTGTACATTTTGTCCAATTGTTCAGTGAATTGCTACCTCTCCAGTTTAGAGTGACTTCTAGAAAACTAATATAGTTTCCTCTATGGAAAAGAGTGTGCTATAAATAATGGATTTTATTTCATTTTATGGTGGCTAAATCCAATATATAATAGACATTCTCTTATTTATATTGCTGTCCAGTAACATTAACTGCATAAAACATTTTCTCATACAATGAAGGCTTAAAAATTAAACCTTAGAAAGACCACTTTGAAGAAGTCAAATTATAGTTTTAATTATTCTTCGAATTTATTTATTTCGAAAATTATAATGCTAAAAGTAATGTGGATAAAATTAATATGTATATATATACATATATCAAATTTTACCTTCCAAAAAAAAAACTAATTTTTTATAAAAAGACCAACGAATTTTAATTTTTAGTTATATTTGTACTTAGTTAGCTAAGTTCCTGTTAATAATAAACTGATAATAATTTGCTAATCCTTAACAAATAAACTTTTTTTTTATAAAACATTCCTTCCAATTTTAATGACATAGAAGCTTTTCGTTTCATAATAAAGCATAAAAAATATGATTGGATATTGTCTACTTAACAATATTTACTAAAAGCAAATATCATCCAGTTAAAGGATTTACATTCTTAATGTCAAAAATAATGCTCTCAAAAGTTTTTTTTATTATTTTAACAACAATCAATTTTTGAAACTTTTTAAGAAATAAACAAATGTTTTCCATTTGAAGATTAAATATTTTTTGCTAAAAAATTTCACGCTCATAAACAAGACTTCAAACAGTGAGCTACAGCCCATAATCTATTTTTATATGATTTACATTTTTCTCGTAATATTTTTATATTGCAAGTGAAACATAATACAGAAGATATTCTATGCTTAAAACATGTGACAAAAGTTTTTTTCTTTGTTTGATGAGAAAAGACACGAATGAAACAGTCCTAATCTTTTTATTCCCCATATATTTTAGTACAATTCTTTGTTTTGTATTTTTTTTCAGGATTATTGCATCAAATATATTTTACTTTTTGGTCGCTTGTGGATCTACACTTATTTATTTATTTTTTCCTTCATTTTTTCCCTATTCTTCTGTCAAAATCTTTTTGGAGACAAAGTTTCCACCTGATTCTCAAGGAAACATTCCCCTATTTTTTCCCTATCTTTCTCTATTTCTAGTTGCTTTCTTTAGCCGTAGGATCTGGTCTGTCAACTTTCTTTAACTATTTCTTTATCATCATATCTTTTGGTGGTGTTTTTTTTTCTTTCTTATTTTGATCGGAGTATGAGGCCAATTATTATTATATTTATTTTTTGCGTTGTTAGCAACCAATGTTAGTTGTTTGAGGAAGTGAAAACAAAAACAAGATGAAAAAAAAAAAGATATAGTAAATCCTTGGAATTTATGGTTCTTAGTTATATCGCGTCATTTTGTCCACCAATAACCGATCAGGAGATTGGGAAAAGATCTGATTTGAAGTGGTGATTTATTGAACTTCAACCTTAGTTACTTTTATGAATAATAGTTACTGGTACGGTTGCAATAACTGTTACGGATTTATTAACACATTCATTTTAACAAAGTATTTACAATTTACAATAAAACCATTACATAAAAATAGATTATGTAAAAGTTCATCATTTCATTATCACAAAATATAAACTTTTATAATTCTTTTCTTTTATTATATGAAAATAAAATTCTAATTTAGTATATTTACAAAAAATATTGTGGTTACAAATTTTAAAGTGAAAAAGTTCTGATTTGAAGTGGTGATTTATTGAGCTTCATCTTTAGTTACTTTTGTAATACTTACTGATATGGTTGCAATAACTGTTATGGGTTTATTAACGCATTCATTTAACGAAATATTTATAATTACCAATAAAGGCATTACATAAAAAAAGCTGATGTAAAATTTGTCATTTCATTATCACAAAATAAAAATCTTTATAACAAATATTATTTTCTTTTATTATTTGAAAAGAAAATTCTAATTTAGTTAAATGCAACCATATTATTTAGAAAAATATAATGGTTGCAAGTTTTACGAAGTAAGACAGGTCTAATTTATTGAATTTCATCATTAGTTACTTTTATGAATAATAGTTACTGGTACGGTTGCAATAACAGTTACAGATTTATTAACCCATTCCTTTAACGAAG
>JAPDSC010069848.1:6627-25384 GCA_026290005.1 Latrodectus geometricus
ATATATATATATATATATATATATATATATATATATATATATATATATACACACACATATATATATATATATGTTAGTGTGTGTAACACATATAATTCCATTTTAAAAAGGAATCAATAAGTCATTTCTATATTCTTTATAGAACACTCCTGCTTCGTTTAAAAAAGAATCAAAACAATTTCAGCATAAAAATATTTCTGTTCATTCAACGTTCATACTAGTAGTAGTTAAGGAAAGCTCTTCAATAATTACTTAAAAGCTTTATTTTCTACAATATTTTTATGTGTTTCCTTTGGAACCGATTATTTTCGGACAATAATTTCAGATTTCCAAATGTTTCAAGCGAAACATTTGCACTATAATTTCCTTTTCTGAATTAAACTGTTTTTCTTTAAATGCAATTTTCCTTAATGTGCTATGTAAACAACCATAAAAAAACTATAGAGAGAAATCAAACAAATATTTCAGATAAAACTGTTACCATAGAAGAATGGCATTTCGGTTCACTTCTTTCATCATAAATCGAAAAATAAAATTTAACTTACTGTCAATTACTAATACGGTCTTTTTGTAATACGTAATAAATGTCAGTTTTTTCTCTAAAATGTATTTTAAATTGGATGTTTTGAAGTTTTACAAACTTAATATATCTGACATTTTCATAACATTTCTTTTCTTTTCCTTATTTCAAATTTTATTGAATGTCATCTTTGTAGGGGTACAAGTAATCTCATATTATTAGTTATTTGTCCAGAATTAATAAATGATTTGTTCTGCTAATAGAAATATAATCTAGTTTTTAGAATAATATCTATTAGTATATTCTTTTTTATTGATTTAATTCAAATGCTTGCTAATCACTTAAATTTAATTCAACACTAATTAAAATTCATTTAACAGTTTTGCAATTAAAAATACACTACTGGCCATTAAAAAAATGTTGTGATGCCTCGTGTAAGAAGGAGAAATGCGTACCAGCACGTTTCTGACTTTGATAAAGGTCGAATTGTAGCGTACCGGGATTGCGGTTTATCTTATCGCAGTATTGCTGCTCGTGTCGGTCGAGATCCAATGACTGTTAGCAGAATATAGAATCGATGGGTTCAGGACGGTAATACGGAACGCCATGCGGGATCTCAATTGCCACCTATCACTAGCAGCCGAGAAGACAGGCACATCATCCGCATGGCCGTAATGAATCGTGCAACTTCGTCATGAACCGTGAGTCAAGAAACGGGGTCGTTGGGAAGACAACAAGTGTCTGTACGAACAGTTCAACGACGTTTGCAGCAGCATGGACTCTCAGCTCGGAGACCATGGCTGCGGCTTCCCTTGACGCTGCGTCATAGACAAGAGCGCCTTCAATGGTGTGATCAACGACGAACCTAGACGCACGTATGGCGAGACGTCATCTTTTCAGATGAGTCCAGGTTCTGTGTACAGCATCATGATTGATGGTCGCATCCGTGTTTGGTGGCATCGTGGTGAACGCAAACTGGAAGCGTGCATTCGTCATCGTCAAACTCCTGGCGTGATGGTATGGGGTGCCATTGGATATACGTCTCGGTCCCCTCTTGTTCGCATTGACGGTGCTTTGAACAGTGCACGTTACATTTCTGGTGTGTTACGAACCATGGCTCTACCCTTTATTCGAGCCCTGCGAAACCCTACGTTTCAGCAGGATAATGCCCGACCGCATGCTGCCGGTATTGTACGGACCTTCCTTGATACGGAACGTGTTCGGCTGTTGCCCTGGCCAGCACGTTCTCCAGATCTTTCACCAATAGAAAACGTCTGGTCAATGGTTGCCGAGTGACTGGCTCGTCACCAAACGCCAGTCACTAAACTTGATGAACTGTGGCGTCGTGTTGAAGCTGCATGGGCCTCTGTACCTGTACATGCAATCCAATATCTGTTTGACTTAATGCCCAGGCGTATAACTGCTGTTATTACTGCCAGAGGTGGCTGATCTGGGTACTGATTTCTCAGGATCTATCCGGCCAAATGTTTTTGAAAATTTAATCACTTGTTATTTCTAGTATAATATATTTGTCCAATAAATAACATTTTGTTATCTGCGTTTCTTCCTGGTGTTGCAATTTTAATGGCCAGTAGTGTATATTAAATACATCTTTTTATTTGACTATTGAGTTTTTGTATGATAAAAATATTTTCATTTGAGTTTTCAACATTCATTTGCATGTAAGCGTAATGTTTTGTTGCTTAATCTGATTTCTTAGCTATAAACTAAGTTATTATGCATTAAAAATACCCTTTTATAATATAAATGATTGTAAGGGAAATAAGATTTATTATCTATCACGCGTTTTTATTTTGTTTTCTTTCAATAAAAGAAAAACTTACTGCCATAACTTTTCATAACAGATTGCTGTAATGAATATTTTAGGACCACATTAATACTGAAATTTAATTGCTTGTATCCCAGAAGATTCATTTTCTAATTTTCGTTATTCCATATATCATTCATCATACTCTAAGTGACTTAAGAATTATTATTTATTGTTTGAAGAAAGAGTTTTAATTTTAAAATTTGAGTCATATTTCATTCTTATTTAAATTTCAATTACATAAATTTATTTTCTTAAAAGCATGACATACCTTACTTTTGCTCTTTCAATTATTTTTTTTTTAGTTTTATGACATATTTTGTGTCTTGTAAATTAATATTTACTTCATCTTTCTGTCAAGACATGCTTGATTGTTTGATATAATTAATATTCGTTTTATTTTTGGATGTACTATCCAATAACATTTTCATTAAACAGCTTAATATTAAAATAACAAAAATGAATGATTTGTTTATCTTATATGCGTATCTAATGTAATAGGATTTATTTTGTAGACAGAATTCTTTAAATTTTAATTAAATAAGTTTAATTAAATAAAACATTTAATTAAGTGATCATTCATTAAATAATGAAAACAACAGAGAAATAAAAATATTTTGCGATGAGTTATTCACATTAAACTCACAATTTAAAGCTCCCAATTTTTTAAAATTAGACGCTTCTTGAGAAAATAAAAAAAGATGATTAATTGTATTTATCTATAAATGAAATTCATGGTAATTATGATTTAAATTAAACTATGCATTGTATTTCCCATTTAAAGTATTATTATTAATTAGGTTTTGCTTTAGAAACATGCACCTATAACACATCTTTAATTTTTGAGTTGCAATTACATATTTTTATTGTTTATCTTTATAGTACTGTATTTTGTGCCATTTATATAACGTGTCAATAAATGTTTGATTTTATAATACATTTTAAATATGTGATGTTTTCCTAAAAATTGCATAATTCAAATGAATTATAAAATGAAAATAAAATAAAATAGTGTTTTTTTTTAAATTTTGTTAATTATTTCATATTATGATTAACTTTCTAAATTTGCTATCTACATTCACCGCATGCCCAGTAATTTTGTTAAATTTATTTATTGAACTTTGAATTATTCTACTATATGTGTCAGTTAATTATTGAATCAATAATTCGCAATATTTTTATCGAATGTTTTATCTATATGAATTTTTATATTAGTTAAAATGGCACATAATTTAAAAACATATTTTTGAACTTCAAAATGTATATTTTCCCTATATATTTTATTTACCTCCTATTTAATTTCTTTTATGATTTCATTTATTGAAATCTAATTCGGGCATAACGTCTCCGTTTGATATTTAAATTTTTTTTATGCTTCAATACTTAAGTGGTGATAATACATTCATTCATTAATTACTTTTAAAAATAGTTCCCATCCACACACACTACATAAAAGACACTTTCAAATTTATAATTAAATTCTATGTTTTAAACTTTTAAGAGAAATTTATTTCAAATATATTATTTGTCATCCATTTTCATAAAGTGTCATTAAAACACGAATGTTAATTTTTTTAATTAGTTCAGAGACTTTATTTTGAACAATTCAAAATATTCCAGTTTATTTTATCTATACTATTAACAACAATCATAAAATACAAATAAAATATTTAATATTTTAATGGTGATAAATTTTTTATGATAAAGAAATACGTGATTAAATCAGTAAACTACTAACTTCTTCTTTCTCTGCATAATCAATATAAAAAAGTATATCAAAAATACAAAAAGGTGTTTCAGTCATAATTTTAAATACAAAACATTACTTAAGAGTTTATTGATAACAACTAATTATTACGATAAAAATTCAAAATTCCATAAAAATTATTTTTCCTCCTAATGTTTTTAGTGAGACACCATGAAGATAATGCATTATTTAACTGTTGAAGAAATGAATGTGATAGAAATAATAAATAAGATGTATTAAAAGAAAAAAAGATAACATAGGAATCCCATTATATTAAAAAGATTATAACATTGTCTCTCTCCCACCAGAAATTTATTTTCTTCGGATTAAGTAGGGAAGTAGCAAAACGTTTCCCTCCACTAATGCTAAAAATGAGAATACATTTTTCTTTTAGTGAAAATAATGATCCACTCGAGAATAGTAATTTGCGCAGATATTTAGGGGAACTATTTTCTCACAAAATAGCAAATTAATATTCAAACTTGACAATTTAATTTTATGTTCGAAAATATTAATAAACTACATACATTTGGAATCAAATAGGATTTTTAGCTCTTACGGTTTATATTCAAAAGTTATTTAAAAAAGAAAAACAATAAATGTGTTCATTTCAAGGTTTATCAGCATCAAAATAAATATTTAAGACATACTTTAAAAAACCTAAATATGTAATACTTATATATGGTGCGTCACATATATGTACCGTAAAATCGATACATATTTAGGTTTTTAATAATTTTTAGTAAAATAAATCTTTATTACAGATCAATATATAATGAACTATAATATGAATCTACAGTACAACATTTAATATTTTTTCACTCTCGTTCTTCAGACCAATTTCTAAAGAAACAATTTGCGTCTTATACGTCAGAAAAAAATAAAGACTAATTATGATAAGACTATCATCACAAACAAATTATAAGTATGTTAAATATAGCTAAGAATATTATGTTGACACAGAGAATCCTTATCTAAAAACATAAACCCTGCAATTTCTCTGAGATTTATTTCCTTTTCAACAGTTTTTTCTTTTCTTTTTAGCAAATAAAGAAGATGAAAAAAAGCGTGGCTAGATTCAATGCACTTTGGATTTTCAAGTGTTCTCCCAAGAAAACATATATTTTTTTTGCCAAAGGGTAATACTGGAATTCCTGGAAGAATAACAAAAGTATAAAAACTGCAAAATAGGGGTGATGATTTACGAATTTACATACAATTTCTCAATAAACTTACATTATTATATATTACAAGGTATGCATAATATATATATATATTCGTATAATGTCAGATATTATATGAAAATGCAAAGATATTCATATACTATTTTTATTATTATATGTTTATTTTTTCAATCAAAAAGGCAGACAAACCATGATGTCCTCGTTTTTCGACCTAATCCTGTTATCTGTTTTACTTAGTGTAAAAATGGAACTAAATTGTTTTCTAGGAATAAGGGAAATATTTCTTTTGTTTATTTCGAAGTTTTCTTTTCCTGGGCATCTGAAATATTCTTAAGGCATTATTAAAAACACCATGTTTACCTAGTTTAATAGTTGTATATTTGTAAAAACATTTTTAAATGCGAATCAGAAAAATCATTAATAATTAATGACTTCTACACACCTATATTTTAAAATCTTTAATTAGAATTAATATATTATTTTATTCAAGTTTTTACAACTCATGAGCTAATTTATACTTAAATTAATATTATGAATGAAAAATTAACACTGGTTGCAAAAAAAATGCATTTAAATGCTTAAAGAGAATAATTTCATCTTCATTTTTTTAATCAAGATTAAGAGAAACATATTTAAAAAAATTTCTCTTAAGCTAATAAGAATATCAATTTAAAGTTTAGTTCACTTTTTATACAATTATTTTAAATATAATCTATTATTTTAACAAGGAAACATGAAAATATTATTGAAAATGCTTTTTGTTTACTACTATTTTATAAGTAAAAAGTGATGTTTTCAAATACTTTATATTATGAAGATATAATATGGAATATATCAAACTGTTAAAAAACAAGTACAATAAAATTTCTCTACAATTATAATATATATATTATGTATATTTGAAAAACAAAATTTTAGTTTCATTTCAAGAAAAAGTATATATATATTTGAAGTATTATTCAATACCTCATTACTAAGTAATTAGAAATACAAAAGTATAAACACTCCATCTGCGATTATTATAGTTACAAATACAAGCTAACATATTACAAAAAGAGTATATTACAATCAGTATTTGATTTGCAAAATAAAAATTAAACGTACTGTTACAATGAAATACTTTTATTAGGAAAAGTCACTAAATGGAATATTATTCGTTACAAAAATATTTAAATAAATGTTTATTGAACGTGTAATAATTTACAATTTTAAAACTTTTGATTTTCTAAATGCACTTTTTTTATTAGCTAAATAATTTTGTAATTTATTTTGTTAAAAATGTACAATTCAATGAACATTATTTTCTGTTTTTAAGTTTTATAGGATAGTTTCAGGTTATGGGTCTTCACTGGTTTTAATCTCCAAATTGGGAGATTCAAATGGTGCTGCCATCTATGAGCCAAATGTAACTCTTACTTCCACCTTCGTATGAGGGTGCTCTATTCAAAAACGGAAGGCACTCCCTCTCTGATTTCATTTGCCTAGCCTCTTGACGAACAGGCTTGGAATTGCCAAGGGTCATTAAAACCAACCAACAAATTTGCTTAAGGAAAGGCTCTGTATTAAACACAGACCAGGTTGTACATAGAATCTAAAACATAATTAGCCAATCTTGTGCAAGAGATATTTGATGATAATGTATCCAATTGGTAAAATTTTCTATCAAAAAAAAAAATACTGACTTAATTATCTTATAAAAAGTCCCATTGCAAAAACTTTTCTTTTCGTATTAGTCTTTGGAACAGATAAAAATATCCACAAACTAGAATTACTTTTTACTTTAAAGAATTTAAGTACACTTTGAGCAGTTTGAAGATTAAAATGTATTATGAATACATAATATTGATAATGTTTAATTAGTCCTACTTATTTGAAAAAAATAAATTCTTATTTTTCTGAAATCAGTAAAATATTTCAAAATTATCCAATGTGTATTTTTTTCCATAAAAATCAAATATCCCAATTTCTTCTGCTTTTTGGAATATTTTATAAAATTAAAACAAACAGATTATTTTCCCTTCAAATCGATCCCTTGAAAATAACATTTCATAAAATGTAACTGAAACAAAACAAGAGTTTAATTCTTGTAAATTGTCTGACTGTTACTAGCTACACTATTGTTTAATTATACCTAATCCCTATTCCATTGTCTGCATAAAACAAACTTTATCAATCACAATCAACTTAATTTTCATTCCCATTATACTTCACAGCATGGTATAAAATGTTCCCAAAGACGTATTCTAATATTTTTAATCTCAATCTGACTTTTAAGCATTGTTACATTTTTTTCAGATGAAAACTTATCGTAAATCATTTCAGATGGATATTTAATTATTTAGTAAACTAAAAAAATGATTATTTAGAAAACTAAATATTATACTTATATCTTTTGTGAACGTTAAATCTTTTGATATGATTATCTCAAAGAAATTATACGCTATATCTTGACATCACATGTCAATAAAGTTTACGCTGCATTCAAAGATGTTATGTGTATAATAATTTATTTTTTTATTAAAAAGCAATTAAAATGCAACAAACAAAATCTTCATACTTTCTTAGAAAAGTTTGAAAAGTTAAGTCTTTAAACATCTCAATCATAAGTTAAGAACTTTTACAACGAAAGAAAATCTATGAATATTAACTCCCATTTTAAAGAAAAACAGTCCAAAAAATGACAAAATTTTAATCTAACTGTAAATATAAATTAGAAATATATTATCATTCTTTTTCTGCATTTGAAGTCGCAAACGGAAATCTCAAAAAATATGTTTCATCATAATTTTAGAAAATATCATCGCCTATGGTTGTTCCATATTGGTTACTTTTAATCTAGACAAAGAAAACTGTAATTTGCATCAGAATACAGAAGTAATTCCCTCTCATTACCTCAAGATGCTAGAATTTCACATCTTCAGCAGATGATGTAGATGTGGGTGTACCTCATTTTCCTTTTAAACATGAGTAAGATATACTGAAATGTTAGTAATTTCATTTCATTGAATAATCTCAATAGAAGACAAATACACTGCTTCATTCCACAACCATATGCCAATCTTGAAAGACTGTATTTCCTTGTCATGATGTCTTAAGTGTATTAAGGTATTTATTCTGCTTCAACTATTTAAGGACATACTTAAAAAAATCTTAATTCTAGCCATCTTATTATAATCACAGCAGAAACGTATTCAAAATATGTATATATGTAAAAAATCACCGCTTTCACTATTATATTATGAATTATTTTGAAAAATCTCATTCTTTAACAGTTTGGTGTATTTCAATTCTGTCTTTTAAATTGAAGTTTTATGACGAAAACTGGGAGTTGAAGACCCAAGAGTAAGTGAATATTCCCTGATGATCACTTAGAGTAAAAATATGGTACTTTTATAGGCAATCGCACCAATCAAATATAATGCATTAAATAAGGCTTTAAATTTTGAACTTACAACTTAACTGAATAAGTGTTCGCTGAATAAGTGTTCGCTGAATAGGTGAAAAAATCTTGGCAAAATACATGGGTAAATGGTGAAATAATGAAAAAAAAACTCAATGAACCTTTGTTCTCAAAACCTCTTCTATTCAAAATCTTTTCTAATATTAAAACTTAGACTACATAGTAATTTTATAACAAGTAAAATAAGGCAATATACAATAGGGTCAATTCATCAAAACATTATCCCTACAGTTTTTATTAGTATTGCACAAAAAAACCCCTTTTCTTATTATTTGCTAATTACAATTTTTTTCTGTTTCATTTTAATATATTTAATACCCAACTGAATGTTTGCATGAAGTGTTTTTTAAAAATAATTATGTTTTTAAACTATCTGCTGAGCATTTTTTTCACAAACACATTTAGTTTAAGAAATTTGCAGAAATCCCCCTCATCGGTTTCCCCAATAATTTGTTTATTTATTTATTTATTTATTTATTTATTTATTTATTATTTTTTTTTTTGTAAAAAGAATTACAGATTTTTAAAATCTCCTCACCGTTCACTGCTTGGATTTGAGAGACAACCTGTATAATGGTAATGCGCAATAGTTTAGAAAAATTAATAATTTGGCACCTATTTATAGGGCATAAAATTATATTATTCACATTTCTTCAATCTAAGTTGAATATCATTATTTATACTTCGAATCATTAATTTATTAAAAAGACATTATTTTACGAAAATATATTCAAACTAAGGATTTTTATAATTGAAGGAAAATATGCATGAATATTAAAAGCTTTACCTTACATTTTTCTATTATTAATATGTGAAAAGTACTTTTGTAAGAAATTATATAATAAATAACATGTATTTGGCGGAAAGGTCTGCTAACTATCTCTTTCTTTGATGACATGGTTCAATATTATCTGCCAAAATAACTAGTACAACATTAATTTGATACAATCATTTGATGCTAACATTTATGTCCTTCAAAGAACGTAACCTTTCTTGATTGTATATATGTGATATTTCGGGGAAATAGGAAAATAATAGAACTTGGCCAATAAGCCCACAATTTATATTCTTTATTCAGATGTTTTGAGGTATATATGTGTTTCAATTTCAATGAGAAATTTAGTTATAAGACCATATTTCAGATGAATGTTTTCAAAACTTTAATAGTATGTGGATTGCGTGTGCGTAATTCCTTTCTTAAATATTAATTTAAATCTAAATATATGTTTAAATGTAGCGTTATTCAATATTTCGTGTGATGCAAATATATAAATCCATGTAAAACATCGTTCACTTAATAAAATTGGTTTTATGAATATAATAAAAGTTAAATCACTTAATTAATTTAATAAAAGATTACTAAAAAAAGTTGATATTCATGTAAGTATTTTCAGTCTAGTAGTACTATTTTTTTTTAAAACCCTATTATATTAAAAAAAAAATCTTGAAATAATACAGATTCAATAACATTTATATTTAGCTATTTCAAAAAGTATGATCCCTTTCAATAGATTATAATGTGTGTTGTTACTTATGACATTTGTGGCGAAGCACTCACCCGACCGATAGAAACTGACTGAATGAAGTCAGAAAGAGAGTTTTCCGTTTTTGAACAGAACACTCCCATTTGACTTTGGAAGTACGGCTTTTTCTCAAAGATAGTAGCACAATCTGGGTCTTCCAATAAGCCAAGGAGAACCCAAGGACTGACCCCTATTAATTTGAAACAGGAAGATGACAGTAGCCACCAGAAGTCCGAGTAACCGTTAGTAAACACCACGGAACTTTGGATTAGCTGGGATTCGAACTCACTACCTTACGCTAACAAGAACAACGCTTTAACCAACCAGGTCACCGAGGCTCAGATTATATATATATATATATATATATATATATATATGTATATATATATATATATATATATATATATATATATATATATACTGATTAATGAGGATCACTTTTAGGTCAATGATTTTCGGCATTTTTTATAAACTATCTCTTTTATTTTTCTCAATGAAATGTCCAGCGACACATCTAGTTACTAAATGAAATCTAATTTATTTTATTATAACAATAATAAAATTTATATATAATAAAATGATTTAAGCCCTGGTTATTAACAAAATAATTTTATTACACATGAATATTGCACTGACAAAAAAAAAACTATAAACAGACAAAAATGTACCACCTATTGTAAATTTCAACTAAAATGAATACTTATTCTATGAACAAGTAGAAAAAAGTTTGCTAAAATCATTATAATTCTTTAATTATCAAATATGAATTAAGCATTGTATAAAAAATAATAATTTCTTGTTAAATACAATATTTGCTCATAATAGATTTTGGTATTTTAATTGAGCTCAATGGAGAAGTCTATATTTAAATGGTTTGTGGATTCAACAAAAAGTACTATAAAAGTTTTGATTCATTTTTAAATAGTAACAATGGTTTTCAAATGAACTGACGTTGACCAAAGCAACCCTTGATTCATAATAAGTTTCCATTATAATCCCAGTCATAAATTATCTTCACACAATTTGATAAATCTCCATAAACTGATGTTGAAATTACTTAACAATGTATATTGAAATTATTTGAATTTGATTTCAATTTAAAACATGCTGATATTTGAGGTTACAATATTTGAAAGTTCTAAACAAAACAATTATGTCATTTTTTGTTTGTTTACATTTTTATTTGTTTTCTTTTTTTTAACAAAATATATTTTTTGGCATTCCAGAATGTTTTACAAGAACACATTTTTTAGCCAAAATATTTTTTTTTCAAATATAATAAATTATTATTTTAAATATCAAATGGTATTTAATTTTTTTTTCACCATGAAAATAAAAATCAAAAAATAAGTGCTCGAATAATTTGTGATACTTTCATAATTTAATATCAGATTTTGTTCTGACATGAATATAAAATAACTTTCACAGTAAAGTGTGCAGTAATATATTTAAAATTATATTAATTTTTTTCCCAAACGAGTCTATTTTTCGTAATGAAGTAATATAAAGAAACTGTCAGAAAGCTTCGCATTTGTTTCTTTATTAAACTGGAAAATAAAATTTTCATTTGC
The DNA here is from genome assembly GCA_026290005.1 of Latrodectus geometricus. Lineage (NCBI taxonomy): Eukaryota > Metazoa > Arthropoda > Arachnida > Araneae > Theridiidae > Latrodectus > Latrodectus geometricus. The sequence continues at coordinate 18,461 of JAPDSC010069848.1, forward strand.
TTTTTTCTTACTATAATTTAGGAATACGTTCTAAGAGATTATTTCTCTTACTTAATATACATTGTAGGCATTGTAATTCAGAATTCTTTCTGGGTAATAAAATATAAATGTAAATATAGAAGTTTTTCTTAACACTAATATAACTCTTTGTGGATAGAAACTAACGGTGTTTTATTAATCGATTGAAGAAATACTTCAGATTAATTCATTGGTGCAATTTCTACTTTATATATTATTCCTGCATAATTTCAAATGTAGAAATAAGTTAAATAGTTTACTTAAACTAAATTATTAGTTAAGTGATTTTTATGACAATATAAAATATGATACTGAATTAATTTTAAATGACAATGATAATGCATATAAAAGGGATGAATTTAGTGAAATAAATTATTCACATATTAGGAATATTAAATACTTTATAACGCTTTGATTATGATTATACTACATTTTAGAAGTGTATGCTAAGATACGCATAATAAATATTTTCTTTTAATGATGATATTAAGTATAATTATGTTGAGATTAATAGTGTTCAGTAACACACAATAAAATGTAAATTAACATTATATTTTGACAATTAAGTTATTTCTTCCAGAAGTTTTTATTAAATTATAAGAAACTGTAAAGTCTCTCATAATTACGTTTATTACAATTTTGTTATAGAGATTTTATAATTGTTAAAAACTCATTTACTTCAATAATAAAAAATAAATATAGAAAATAGATTAAGTTTTAAATTTATTTTACATATTTCTTTTGAAATGATACAATCATTCAAATTGACACAGTACTTTATTTTAAATAAATCTTTATACAATAAAAAATATGAAATTCTAATTTTCGAGGAACTTTCTTGAAACGTGTTAAAGATTCTTGAAGGGAAATGAAAACTGTTTATTGAATAACAAAAAATGCTATATTGGTTATGTAAGTTATAAGAGGAGGTTCAAAATGTCACTCAATCAGCGTTTTACTTTTTTTGTTAGTATTCCTCTATCACAAATAACTTAAACATATATTCAATTGTTAGAATTTCTTTTTTATTTAAAACATATTATTACTAGTTTAATTCCATTTTTATTTTGTAAAGTTTATATTTCCATTTTCCATTTGGAAAACAGCATTTATTTATTTTTAAATCTCTCTTTTTGACAAAATTGGATATTTTATCTTGTGTACAAAAACTATGGAAAGTATAATATTTATTTTATTAAAAAATATAAAATATTTCAAATGGAATAAAAATTATGCAGCTCTCTATTGTAAAACATTCTATTTAAAAATAATTTCCTCGAAGTATATTTACTTATTTTTATACGAAAGGTACTTTTTCAAAGTTAATTTTCTTTATAAAATTATTTAATTTTCTTTTTAAAGTTATTGAAAATAAAGTAAACTTTATTTTCAATAAAGTATTTTGATTTTTTTTAAATGTTTTAGCAATGAAAAAAAGCATTTTATACTTGCTTTACTTAATTATCATGTGTATGCTTCCGCTCGCGTGTGTGTAAAACTTTTAATCACATTACAAAATTATGATTGTAAAAATATTTTGTACATAGTCAATTCATTTAGGAAAAGAATTTGATAATATTATCTACTTTAAAATGTTAGCAAATTGTTGTGTTATTTTTTAAAAAAATTACAGATTTTACGATCATATCTTTTCGCTATGAATTATTTACAACTTGCGTTTTTTTCTGGAAAATAACTTAAAAGATAAGATGTAAAATAAAATATTGTTCGAAACACATGTATAATCCAGAAATAAGAATTAGTTTGAACAACTTTATTTCTCTGATATAGATTAATTCAAAGTTTAACACCGTATAATGCTAAAAAAATTAAGCCTTTTGTTGCTGTTGTTTCTTATGCCAGCCAGGGTAACAATATGGAATGCGCTGCTCCACATTTCAAACTCAACTGTAATTTGGTGGCGAGTCCGATTTCCTCAGTACACACATGTCATAAGTACCCCTTTATAGGGTAAGCAACCAGTCACACAAGAAAAGGACTAAGTCGAAAGAGAGAGAAAAAGTACAACCATGCCCGAGCTGGGATTCGAACCAAGGTCCTTTCAATTCTTAGTCAGGTACGCTGACTATTAGACAGGATAGGTGGCAATAAAGACTTTTGCAGTAATCAAATGAAAGACCATTTAATAATTTCGTACCTTTTCGGAGTACAAAAAATATTGAGATAGATGATGGTGCCAAATTTCTTAATAATATGCAGTTGTTATTATTTATAAAATGTTGTTCAAAATAATTAAATGAATAAATTGTTCTTATTTTATTTCTACAATTGAATTATTCATAAAATTTTTAATTTATTGTTCGTAAAAGTTATATATATTTCATTTCAAATATGTTATTTTTGGAAATAAGAGAAGCATTTTTATGCAACATGTATACATAAAAATTTTTCTCTCATTTACAACGAAAAAATGTATATTACATATTTATATCTATGTAACATATGTTATTTCATTTGAAATAAGAGAAATATTTTTGTACAATAATAATAATGGAAAATCATTTCTTTGTTCTTGTATCAGGTAAATGTTCTTTGATATTTAAAAAACTTTTCTTTCTCGCAACACAAGAAAAAAATTAAAAAATATACCACATTTTATATCTAGTACTTGCTAATGACTGATAAATTTGCTTAAAATTAATCATTATAAACTTTAAAAAAATATACTTTTTTAAAAATAAAAACTTAACTATATGTAAATTAATTTTGCTTTCACAAAATGGTATCCGCAAAAAATAAGATCAATATTATTTGTGAAAATATCAATAGTTATTTAACTGTAACTGGAAAAATCAAGGGTCTAAATTAAAATGGTCGTAGTAATAAGAAATATTTTCTTACAAATATTTACTGTGTACTCATATCACTGTTAAAGCCATTAATTCAAAATATATTTTTATGCTAAATCATATTTACTTAGAATAATAAGTAGAAATTATAATTATAATAGACTTAAATATTTTAATTAATAAACAAATAAAATCAACAAATAATAAAAGCGAATGAAATCTTTAACGTAAGAAGTCATATAAGAAACCTTCATTTCTTTTGCCTGAAAATTTAAATAAAATCACGCGTGCACTTGTTGAAGTTTAAAATATGTATATAGTTGAATGAATTAAAAAGTTCTAAAGCAAAATTAATTTCCTTCTAAAAAATATTTTACAGTATATTATAATATTTATGATGGAACATGTTTAACAATGGTTCTATAAAAGTCGGAATAATGTTAAATGACGAAAACATCCACTGCAATTTGTAAGATAAGATAATTCATTATCAAATAATTTTATAATTATTAAAATAAAATAATTAATTAAAATTATTTTGGGTTAATATGTAATTGATGCTTTTATAAAAACCAACAAACTTTTACAGATTTTAATTAATGTTTTTTTAATTGTATATTAATCTACGTTATATTTTGAAATATTAAGATTTTCTTTTTTTATATTTAAAACCTTTTGTTATTTATGAATACTTCGTTTATTATTTTACTTTTAAGAAACATTGGAAATACGTAGTTTTGCTTTATGTAAAACCATAAACAAAACAAAATAGGTAAATATAGTGATATCACATATAAAACAGTTATAATATAAAAATAATTTTAATTATAATTATAAGTAACTTTTAATATTTGTATACAATATTTTTTTTAATTATTAAAGTTTTAATTCCTATAAATTCTAATTTACTTTCATTTTGTTCCTCATTTTAAATTTTTCTTAAATAACAATTGTGATTTTAACTAAAACCAACTTCATAAATTAATATAATTCCATTAGTATTTTCAATTTTTTACTAATTTTTTTAAATCAATAAAAGATCGTTATTAAAGTACTTTACACTTCTCAATTAAATTATTTAGTTTGTAATTTGTGCTTGATTAAATATTTATTTTTAAAAAACTTAATTTCTAGAATCACTTAAATAATTTATTATTGAAAATGTATTTCTTAAAAACGAACACTTTACTAATTAAAGCATTCAAAACACATTTTAAAGCTTAATTTATTCACTTAATTTCCCAAAGGCAACAATACTATAAGTAAGAAAACAAATTTAACTTCCGTAATTCATAATTAAAATTATTATGCCTAAATATCAGATAATATCAACTTTTTAATGTTATATACATTTTTATTTGTTATGCTCTCAGTATCATTTTTTAATTTCACATTTTGATTGTTATTTTAAAGTATGTAATCATTTAAATATTTATAATTAATTTATTTATTTTAAAGGTTAAAATCTACCATGGTAAAAGTTTAATTTTTTTTATTTTCTCAGTGTAAATAATTAATATTTTTACTTAAAATATAAAATTGTTTTAAGTTTACAAAAATAAAAATTACTTATTTCAATTAACGAGTTTTGTAACACCAAAGTTTCTAACTATGTACTATTTTCTTTATTAAAAGAAATAAATTACTTTCAAATTAATAATATATTTTACTGTGTTATTTTACTCGCAGAAACGGAACATGTTGATTGGTTTGTCTAATATATTTTCATTATCTTAATTAATTGCTTTTACTGCAAAGAGATAAAAAGATTAGAAGAAGCCAAAATTGAAAATATCGACTGTAAGGCACGCAGATTTTTTACATTTTAAGATATCTTAGTTCTAATTGGATTAATTGCTTATCCTCTTAAAGTATTTTTATCATATTAAAATAAAGTTTGCGGCATATTATTTACATTTGTTATATTCCCTTATGAAGGCTAAATAGAAAATATAAACTGTGAAGCAAATTATTTTTATATTTTAAGATTTCTCAATTTTAATTTCACTAATTGATTAAATTTTAGAAATGTTTTACCATAATAAGATAAAATTTATTGCATACGAAAGATTGACTGATTCTTCATAAAAAAGACATTTCAATGAGCTACATCTTTGTAGAATGAGCTAACTTTTTATGGAATTACTTCTTTTCAACCTAAATCTATAGTATTTATAAATAAGCATACAGAATTCATTTACAGTAAAACATCTGATTCCTCTGCGCCTCCTTTTATGTCGTTTGCACTACGACAAAATACTCCCCCACTTACAGAAAAAAAAAACTTGTTTTTTTTTCAACAATGTAAGCAAAATATATATATAAAGAGTAAATAATAGAAAATTTATCAAAAGTTATCATGAGACTATCAGGCATATAGAATTTGAGAGCCAATCCTTCAACCGTCATGTCTCACAATATTTTACCAACTTATCAAATTTCACATGAATAATCTTACAATTTATACAGTATCATCTTAGTAGATACAGTTCATTGGATTAAAGCATTCATATCAGCATTCCATATTCTATAAAACAGTAAAAACATTTCATTAAAAAAAATTTACATATAAGATATTTACAGTCCATGTTAAATATCAGCACAATCAGTAAATGTTCATGAATCACAATGCACATATTCATTTTTTTCATGTTATATACTCAAATGGTTCATATTTCTCTTATAAGTCCATAAGAATACTGTAGATCAATCAAGTACCGTCTATGCAAAAAAATATAAATCTATATATGAGCATAGTTACGAGTGAGTCTTCTCTCTCATTTCCACTGGCCAAATACATTTAATAGAAGGCAAAAATAAGTGAAATCAAAAAAAAAATATATAATAATAAATAAATACAAATACATATGAAAAAAATTATAAGTGAACAACGTATATCCATATGTATATTTTATTAAATTGTGAGATATTTTTAACTTGGTCCCTTTTTTTTAAAAAAAATTACTATACAATATCCATATTTCAAAATTTTCCTGATTTATTTAACTGCTTTTCACCACAGTTCTCTCTTTCTCCTTTTGTTAACAATGTTTCTTAAACACCGTAGTAATATTTACTTTAATAAATCTAGACCTATCAATAAATAATCAAAAAGGCGCAAAAACGCTTATTCCCCGTATCAACGATGAGAGAAGAAGAGAGTTCTTAGAGAACCCCCCCCCCCTTTACGCTCGCAGGACCCAGGAGTCCTGTTGGCGCAGGACAACTGGTTTGTTGACCTCTACTTTTGTGAGGAAGGAAAGGGGAAAAATTAGCCATTTCTTTTTTTCTGTTGAAAACTTTTTGTCAGAATCGTTGCTCCTCCCGTGTAACAGAGGTAAAGTACAAATTAACCTTTTTTCTTTTCAGGTTTTATGTAAGTATACCCATTTATTCCTTGCCTTTTCTTAAATTCTCGAGCCTCCTCTTACAATTGTAAATTTAGGATATATATTTCGTTCATTGTGTCTTATGTTTATGACCTCCCTGTCATGACATGTATTCACCCCGTCGCCATTGTTGCTTCTTCCCGCTAAAAGGGACTGACCCTTCCCCGACGCTTTTTGAGCTCCGGTGGGGCAAAAGTATTTACTCATGCTTAGCATAAATGTGAGCGTCGTTCGCTCATTATTTTCAGCCGAACTGTATTTACTTTTCTAATATAAATACTTGGGGAAAACCTTGATTCAATAGTTACCACATTTGGTGAATTAATCTTTATGACCTGAAAAGGTCCAGTAAAACGACGCCGGAAACGAGTCGATTCATCTAAAAATACCGTGTCCCCTACTTTCACCTTAGAAGAACACGCTTTCTTTTTTTGTATTAAATTTTGTGTTGTTTGCGCTTTAATCAGATTTTCCTTAGCCTCTTTCTGAAATGTATTAAATGTTTGAACAGTTTTTTCATAAAATGCATTATAACTCAGAAATTTTTGTGCCTGGGGGTTTATTTCCCAATTATCCGTTAGCAACTTGAGATATCTCCCGAAAAATAGTTGATTCGGAGTAAATCCAGTAGCTGGATGTATACAATTATTATAAAATGCCGCGTGTAAATTCACCGCTAATTCAAAATCTATTTCATTGCCTAATGA